>SNQJ01S0087346.1:3322-30210 GCA_010110895.2 Picea sitchensis
GTTTAATGATAAGATTTCATCATGAAACAACCATAAAGATTATCATTAATAAGCAAAAGGCTCGAGGAGACAGTCACACTGACTATCCCTACACAACTTGTCAAGAAACATGTAGAAAAAATCTTGCTAGGTAATGGGATATCTATTACAAATTTCAATATATTAGTGAAAACGAGTATGGCCTACTATTTCCCTATTCCATAGTTAGACACTTTTTCGATTGCGAGTTCCCGAACTAGCGGGATCAAGATTGTGTTTCCAATGTTTCGCGACTTGCAAACAGTACTTGGAGTTCCACGATATACAATTTGTCCGCTGGAATGCCCCATCATGAGCACGACCGACTGTCGTTCCTTTCAATACTTAACTGCAAGTTGGCTCTATGTTCATGATGTGGTACATTTCCATGGTTGCACATGCTGCAACTACTGTGTATTATGTCCGGCCTACCATTTCCCTATTCCATACTTAGACAATTTTTCAATTGTGGGTTCCTGGACTAGCGGGCTCAAGATTGTGTTTCCAATGTTCCATGACTTGCAAACAATACCCAGAGTTCTGCGATATACAATTTGTTCGTTGGAATGCCCCATCATGCCCTCTTCTGTGTTATGAATTTTTTGGTCAACACTTTCGAGACATACAATTTGATGCTCGAGCCCTCACCTCTGTTGGTTATATCTTGTAACCCTATTTTGAAGCTCGACCAACCGCTTTCGATAATTATCCATTCCTTAATTGTTGTTCCCTATCCCTGCTACCTTCGTACTTCTTTCTGGATATGTAATTAGTAATCTTTAATGCTAACAATTCATCATGCAGGAACTGTAAGGATTTCCATTAATGAACAAAAGGCTCGAGGAGATCTCCCAGACTTTCATGATATACAAATTGATTGTCTGACTCCCACATAATCCCCTCTTTCGTGTTACACATTTTTCACTCAAAATTTATGAGACATACAATTTGACTGTCGGGGCGTCACATCTCCTGGGGAACCCTTTTCACCCTAGTTTGAATCATGTCTGACTGCTTGCCATACTTTTCCATTTCATGGAATCTCTTTTGCAGATCCTTGAGTTGGCGGGTTCCAGAAATATCCAATTCCTAGTCATTGTTTCATGTTCCCGCCACCTTCGCACTTATTTCAAAGTATGCAATGACCAAGGTTTAATGCTAAGATTTCATCATGCAACAACAGTACAAACCATATTTAATCAGAAAAAGGCTCGAAGAGACAGTCACATTGACTATTGCTACACAACTTGCCCAAAAACATGAAAAACAAATCTTTCTAGGTAATGGGATATCTATTAAAAATTTCAATATATTAGCGAAAACGAGTCCGGCCTACTGTTTCCCTATTCCATACTTAGCCACTTTTTCGATAGCAGTATCCCAGACAGGCGAGCTCATGATTGTGCTCCCAATGTTCTATGGCCTACAAACAGTACACAGAGTTCTGCGATATACAAATTGACCTATGGACTATCCAATCACGACCTCTTTTATGTTATGTGTTTTGCACTCAAAACTTCCGAGACATACAATTTGACCGTCAGACCCTCACCTCTCATGGTTATACCTTGTAACTCAATTTTGAAGCCTGCTCAATCGCTTTTGATAATTATCCATTCCTTAATTCCTCTTTCTCGGCCCTGTGTCCTTCGTACTTCTTTCTAAATATGCAATTAGTAAGATTTGATGCTAACAGCTAGTCATGCAGGAACCATCAACATTGTCATTAATGAGAGAAACGCTCGAGGAGCTCTCCCATTAATACGCATTAAACCAAGATCTATGGAGAGTTATATTATCCCTTTTGATTGTTTATCTCAAACAACATGGAATGTCTTTCACGGGTCGTCGCATTGGCGCATTCACAAAATCTCCAATCCTTAATCGCTCTTCATCATACCTTCCATCTTTGCACTTCTAGGTATGCAATTACTAATCTTTAATTCTAACATCGCATCATGCAATAATTGTCGAGATTGTCATTAATGAGTGAAAGACTCGATGAGATCTCACATTCACACGCATTGGACCAAGATTTTCGAAGGGTTATATTATCCCTTCCAACTCTTCATTTCAAACATCGTATGAAGAAAACAAACGTTCTCCTAAACTTATGGTAGCCGCTCAACAACATTTATGTAGAGATACAATGAATATCTTCGTGCGTGAGGACCATAACTTCCAATGGTCCAGGGCATACTCTTACTAATCATCCCGTTCCGCCCAAAACAAAGTGATTTGGACCTCTGGAATCGCTCGTGCAGGTTGTGTCCTTGAATTTTTTGACTGTAAGAAGGTGGTCTCTTGGTGCACCGAAAAATATATTTCAAGCCAAATAATTATTCCACTGCGCGACCATTCTCTTGTTTCTTTGTCACCTCGGGTCTTCCGCAAGATTTTAAGATTTTCGTAGCCAAGATTGACCTTCAGAGGACAACACTACAAGAAATTCCTATAAAAACATGATAATGGGTTGGACCTCTTACCCGAGTTCCTGGAAGACCCGACAACAGTTCCTGAAGATATCACAAATTTGTAGGTCAGTTCCGTTAGAAATCCATTCCGGGAAATTGTCTGGATGTTTACAATAATAACGGGACATGAATCCACGACAAGCATTTCTTGAATGGTTCTTTATATTTTGTATTTCACAGTCAAGGAACAATCCATTTTTCATCGGGGGAAGCTAATTTCCATTGAAATCTGTTCCCAATTGTCATGATTCAAATAAGAGAATAAATTTTATATGTCATCGTACTTGGTTTTCACGATAGCACATTGTTGTTCGTTTCCAAAACTGTCTCTGTCCAAGAAGATAAACTATGAATTCGACCCAGTAAAGTTTTGGTACCAGGCCTTGTGGAGGCACAATGCCTCCTATTTTTTTTATGAGGTTTTTAATGACTTTGTATCGATTTTCAAAGATTTATTGTTAGGAAAGGATGCTCTCCAGATGTCTGGCCAGGCAACCAAGTTTTTGGACAGGAAGGGGACACTTGAACAAATAGAAAATTACAGTGTAATAACGATTTATGGCTCCAAGGAAAATCCTTCTTTCCTTCCATGTCACATCATAGACAAGATGTTTGTTACAGAAATAGCAAGGAAATACAACTATTGGTTTCATTTTTTCCATGGAAAGAGAAAAAAATAGTTCATTCCTCTGCCTTGGAAAGTCGGGGAATTTGTGTCCAGGAACGTCAACAAGAGTGATGAATTCGCAAGCCATTTCAATAACTGGAACCTAAAATATGTTGAAAGGCTAAGAGGGTTCGACCCTAATGCGATTTTTCTAGAACATTTACTAGTAGTTCTCTTTAGCATCTCTTTTATCCATACACGCCTGAACGAAGTCAGAGACAATGAAGACAACACTCCTGCTCCTGACGATGGTGATGTAGAGACATTACAAATAACAACTGAATTGTAGAGGCAACAGGGAAAAGGCTTTGATGAGAAGAGTGTCCAGTCCCCAACCAACACTCCCAAGAGCACGACATCATGGAGCATCGCTTCAATGGCCCACACCAGTAAGAAAATAACCCAGAATTCTTTAAACGGAGGACAAGATAAGAACCCTCACGCAAAAATTGATAGTTCTCACAAGATTCCTGTGACAAAGAAGAGAAAAAATGTTATAGGGTAGGCGGAAGAGACTGAAACTGAAAGTGAGAACATGCAACTTGACACTGTTGTGGATGACGTGTTCTGCAAAGCTGATCAGCCCGTGGATGCAATGCACCATAGTTCCACAATGGAAATAGCTGAGACTGACATTTTTTACGTAAATGAATCCTTCATATTCCAGAGCATTGTTTTTTACAACTAATCTAAAAATTTAATTATTGAAAAGAGAGATGTAACAAATAAGAAATGGAAATATCATTCAGAGATTAACCTTAGGAACATGCAACCATCCCAAATCTCTTGATTTCACTAAGAAACCACAGATTCTCTTGATGATTCCATTGGAGGAATTTAAGCGAAGAATGCCAGACTGAATGACCGAATCAAGGAATTGGAGGAGGCTTTGATTCCTACCCCATTTTTTTCCAGTCCTTTAGCAAAAACCATGCCTTCCACCCCTGCAACCAAGTTAAAAGGATCCTCCAACCTCTTCACATCCTGTAGAGGCTATGTGGAGAAGAATATCATGAAAATAATGGATCTAATTACTGTAGCCTGGGAAAAATCACAAAATATAGCTTCCTTTCAAATGAGGGCACATGCTTTGCACGAACATTTGCATACATATTTAAAAAATGAAGAACGTTTTGATCTAGGGACGATGATCCCTTTTGGAAACCATTTCATCAACATCTCATATATGAGAAGAAGACAAGAAGATCTCCCCTCCCCAAACTAGATCAAACAATTAAAAGCATGCTGGAAAGAGAAAGTTAAGAACCTACATCTCATTATCGAATCATGTGAACAAGCCATATCATAGAAAGAAGAATTATTCAGAAACCTGACCAAAATAGACTTAGCCAGAAGTACCAACGAGGTTCAAAACCCAAACTTAATCCTCAACTCCTTGTCCTTAACCAAGAAAGCCTTTGATGAACTAGTTGATATTTTAAAGGGGTTGTCTTTAGAAAAGTTTTACGACATCCTTTAATATGGTCAAGATGACATGGAGAACTGGCTAGTGGACTATTCAACACACAATGAAGAAATTGAATAGTCTCTGCATGGTATTTCTATCGATCTAAGGAAATTAGAAAATTATATTTTCAACGTAAAAATCCGAGATGAAATCAACATGGCCCCCATGAGAAGCTACATTGAAGAATGGCTCCAAAGGAGAATTGACAAGCTCACCGACGAAGGGCAAGAACCGGTTGGCATGATTCCAATGGTCGTTGACAAGAGCAATAAAAAGGCATCGACAAGCAAATAGTAAAGGGAGAAATAGATACCATAATAGTAATTCTATATTGATTATGTCTTGCTTTCTTTATCAATCCACTTATTCCACCTATTTAAATAGAAATCTCTAACCAAAGACTGATAACTTCAAATTTCCTCTTTTCAGGTCTTCCTCTCTACCGTCGTCCACTTCTTCTTTCTACAATCCTATTTCTTGTACTTATTTATTTTATGGTCTGTGGGAGCCCCAATCCTAGTCTATATGACAAACGCATTTAAATTTCCAGAAATATGTAACAGATTCCATAAATATGTAACAAACATTATTATTTTTTGATAAATTTCAAAGAAAACTACTTCAGGAACAATTTCGACAGTGCCTTATGGGATGCTTTCAAAATGATAAATTAGTTCTCTCCATGCATATCGATCATATTCTTTTATTTTTATGTGCTCATAAATTTTTTTCTTCAACTATGTTGGATGTCAGGAAATTGTGTTTATTAAATTTGAATGTTTAATGTGTGTGATTCCTGGTCCTTTTTTCCAGGAACCTTTATTTCAAAAAAAATAAAAAAAAATACTACAATCATTTTTTATTGCTTCAAGTCATTACGGCGGAAATTTTCTAAGTCCCATATTTGAAATATACACGCCCCAGGAAAAAACTTAAGCAAGAGTATCACATATATAAAAACACGCAGTAGGATTGACATCCTCGTTAGGTTGTCATTTCAGTGCTAACAGATTAATATGCAAGAATATCCACATATTAAACCCATATTAATATAATATTATGATTAACTAATTCGAGGATTTGGGACTCTGGTTCTTCTGGGCTTCGGCCTCACTTCTGCAGTGACATTCTCCCTGAGTCAGCTAGCAACCCGATGTCTTATGGCTGGTGTGTGACACACTACCACAAGTCATTTTCTGCATGGATACCACATGTACTTCAAGATGCTTCCCATGTGTCCGCTGCTTCGGGCTTCTATTTCTCCCTTGGTCCCGCCATAGCATTTCATTTATTCCCATTCCAACCTAGCAGGGACTATGCTGCCATGCAACACTTGTTAATAATAATAATGTTGTGTATCCTTTATAAATAAATCACAAGCCAAATGGACTCTCAAATATTTTTTTGGATCATGCAAGGGGTTTTGAAATTACTTGGAAATTTTAAAAAGTGATTGGACATCTGTTAATGAGTTCCAATTTTGAAAATTGCACTTCAATTAACCATGCGACGTCACAATATAATGTTTAAATTTTATATTTTTTAACACTTTCTTAATCCACTACTTTATAAAAGTTGTGTATATATATCTTTGTATTTTGAGAGAGTGCCTCGTATTTTTTTTTTTTAGCATAAGTAACATATTTTTGTTTTAGTACAAAATCACTAATTATGATTAATTGTTTTGCAAATTATAATTATTTTAGATATAATATGATATAAAAAAACAAATTTTACAATTTAATATAAATATAAACAAAGTTTAGCATATTTTTATATATTTTTATTTATATTGAGATTTATAATAATTAATATCTATATTATGTATAGATGTACAATGACATTTAATATATTCTTAGTGACATTTTGAACATAGATGATTTTAAGGACGAAAATTTATTTTAAAATGTAGAAACCATGGTGAATCATACAATCCTTCATATGCCAACTATAAAATGTTTGGCGATATTTTTGTAAAAATATTAAAATTTCTAAGGATTTTATATAGTTTGTATAACATTTTGGCGATTTTCAAGGTAAAATAATTTTATCCTATAAAATTTGGGCGAATCATTTTTAGAATAGTGGATATTTTTTTTAAAAAACCATGGAAAATTAGCCCATGAGCAAAATTTATCCCCTAAAATCATCATTGATTTTGAATTTTAATAATTAATATATATATATATATATATATATATAAGTTTAAAATTCAAAAATAAATTTTAAACATATAAAATGTTAAATTATGATTTTCCCTTTAAATTGTGATTTCTTTAATGTTCTTAATTCATACAAATAAATATAATTTACGTTGTATCATTAATTCAATAATTTTAAGTTTGTGTTGCTCTCTGCAAGGGGGTCTCTTAAGATGACTTTTGACTCAATTTTTTGACGAGTCTTTTTTCCCTAACCCTTCGTAATTTTAGTTTTTATCGTGATTAATTGGTTCCAAGTTTAGTGTATTTTTGTTTTGTTTTATTTTGAGTTTTTTTTCAAATGTTATTAATTATAAGATGTTACAAGATATTTAATTTTGGAAAACAAATTGGATATCAAACCCATCAAAGAGGAAATGAATAAGCTAATCGAACTGGACCATGAGTCGTAACAAAAGAGCCTTGAACCTCATAATTTTTGGTATAAAAGAACAACAAGAGGAGGATACACTAGCAATAGTAAAAGAAGAATTAAATAATAAATCAAAAATTGATACAACTTACCTCATAGGAGCAAAGAGGCTAGGAAAAATAATCGATCACAAAGATAGGTTGATCCATGTCAAAGTAAGTTGTAATGACCATAAATATAGCATACTTAATTAATCTTTGAGCTTAAAAGGTTCAGGAATATTTATAAATGAAGATCTCATTCCTGAAGACCAAGCCGAATTAAGGAAAGAAGTTCAAAAGGTAAAAGAAGCTAGGAAAGAAGGAAAATGAGCAATAATTAGAAATCGAAAAGCTATTGTTAGGGATAGAGACCAGAAGGATAATAATAAATAGGAATTTGGGACAGTCGGGATCCTTTTTGGAACTTTCATGGCTTTCCATGGCACAAAGGTCCTATGATCGGTTGGATCCCAAGTGATATTGATATTATCTATCTAGTTGAAACTTGGGAGCATGAGGAGTTTAAGGTCCCTAGCATAGAAGGATTTGTCTTGTGGTCAGAATGGAAAAACAATTCCCATCGTAGAGGGATAGGAGGCATAGCTTGTTATATTAGAAAGAACATTTCTCCTCACATTCAACTTCATAAGATTGACCCTCTCAATCAATACATTTGGATAGAATTTTCAAACACCAATGCTAAGAAGATGTATATAGAAATTTGCTATTTTGCAACTATTAATTCTACTTTTTATAAGAAAAACAATCTAGATAACAATTGTCCCTATAATAATTTAGAACAAGATATTTGTAGTTTGAAAAATGAAGTTAATATCCTCCTACTAGGAGACTTTAATGTTAGGACTGAAACTAAACAAGCTATTATTTTAAGTAATGACTCCAACCATACTCCTTTATGTCTAGATGAGGACCTTGTTTTATCTAATAACTACAAAAGAAGCTCTGAAGACCTAATTGAGAATTTGTTTGGGACTGAGTTGGTTAAGCTCTGCAGCTCTTAAGACCTAATATATTGCAATTGAGTAGTGAAGTGGCCAAACTCGAACCAGATGACTTGTATTCATGGGCTAGGTAGTAGTGTTGTATATTATGTGATATATGATATCCTTGTTTCCAACCAAATAGCAAATTTTGGCCTTTTAAATGACCATGACCCTGACTCTAATCATAAACCTTTAACCCTAACTATAAATGTTTCTATGCATAGGAGTACCATTGAAGAGAATTATGATAATTTATAAAGAACCAATCTGGTTCTAATGACGAACATCGATCCTAAATGGAATGAATAACAACAATCCATAGTGAACAATAAATATATTGAATAAGGATATATATAATGATATAAAATATATAATATAAGATGAATAGATGTACAATGAGAGTGCCAAATATATAGAGAACCTAAAGGAACATATGGTGACCATCCATGAAAGCATGCATCCCTTATACATTTAATAACTATTTATTATTATTATTTATGATTATTATCACTCAATATTTATAAATTTTATATATTACATTTCCTTCCCCTTAAAAACGCTTTGTCCTCAAAGCATGATGAGAGAAGGACCTATCTCTTGTTCTAACTCGAACTGACTTCTCATGAACTTTTGTTTTGTAATTGTGACACTTGAAGAAACAAAACGATATAATTTTCGAATTCCTGAAGTAATATTTTGCATCTGTTTGGAAGTGATCCATCCCAAATCTACTTTCATTGGAACTGTTTGATGACCAATTGTTCGAATAGGATTTCTTATTTTAGGCTTCTGTAGAAGTTGTTGATTGTGTCTTCATTTGTTTTCAATGTTTTTGTTGAGTTGTTGGTAAGAAGAACATTGTTTAGATTCCTCTCGACCTTGTTGTTGGTTGTAACAACTCTTGTGATTTTGATGATGATAAGGCACCCAAATCTCTTATGAATATTATTTATTGGATCTTTTTTCAACTTTTGATGTTTCTGGCGATTCAATTGTATCAGTGTTTGTTTCTTTCTCTAAGTTTTGGATTTTTTGAACTAAAATCCTCTCTATTTTAATTGATTTAGTCATTGTTTCTTTGTGATCTAACTCTTCTTGTAAAGACTTCTTATCATGTTTTATCTTTTTGATTTGGGTAATTAATTCTTTATTATGTCGTCTTAAACGTAAAAGTTCTTCCTTATTTCCTGACTTGCCGTCTTCATTTTTTGATTCCAAACTTTTCATTATTTTGTTCTTTAAACTTTTAATTTGTGCAAACAATTGTTGATTAAGGATTCTCATGCAAGAGATTTCTTGATCTTTTTCGGATAATTTCTTCTCATTCTTTAACTTCTTTATTTGTTAAACCAAGCTTTGATTATGGTTCTTTAAACAAAAATTATCTTCTTATCTTTTGACTCGTTTATTTGTACCAAAAACTTTTGGTTATAATTTTTTAAGTAAGAAATTTCTTTGTCTTTTTCTAGTAATTTTCCCTCAATATTTTTTTTTTGTCTCTCTTTTTGGACTTTTAGCATTTGCTCCAACCCAACTTGAAATTGTAAATTTCTATTGTGTTGTTGATAATGAATTACTTGGTTCTCTAATTCTTTTATTTTCACTTCCCAATGCATGTCACCTTGATTTTATACTAAAGTAAAAATCTTTTTACCATATGGACAAGGGCGATTTCCATTCATAAGGCCCCTTTCATAGTCTTCCTCTTTTGAGCAATAGGGACATTTTGCCGAAATTGTTTTCTGTAGATTTCATAGTTCACTTCTTATTTTTTTAATAAATGATAAATGTATGAATTTCAAAAACCCACTTTTAAAACAATACACTTTTCACTTCTTCTTTTTTAATCCTTTCAAACTTTCAAGGTTTTAAAAATACAATAATCCTTCAAACTTTTTTTTTATTTACATAAATTTATGATGGTATTGTTTATAAATTATTATAAAACCTTTCATCCTTGTCTTTTTGTGGATACATCTAACTCTACAATATTTGATACGATACCTTCTATTCTTACTTTTCCTATATGAATATCATTTACACAAGTTAATTGGGCACATTATTATTTTGATAAAATATCTTTTTGAGTTTTATTGAATTCATATTTCTCCAAAAGACTTAGGTCATTGACCTTTTATTTTGGCTTCAACCCCGCCACTTGTATATAGAAAGTTGTAAAAAATTACCACTATAAATTCTTTTTTTTATACAGTAGGGAAATACCATGGGCTTGTAAACCACCAACAATAAAATCAGAATTTACTCTTCCTTCTTCTTTGGAACTTTTTCTTTTAAACTATCTTTTCTTTTTTTATTCTTTATTTTTCGTTCTTTCTTCCTTTTTTCTTCTTCCCTTTTTTTTCCCTTATTCTTCATATCTTGTAATAACTTATAATTTCTTGCAATTGAAATATTATTTCTTCAATGGTAATTTTTTATGATGATTTTTTTTTAATGGAAAAATTCCCTCAGGTGGTCAAAGACCTGGTTAAAAGAGAAACTCTGAATTATTTGTTTTGTATGAGGCTACAAGCCTGTATGGCCAATGTCCAGGATCAACAACAAATCTTTGATACCAATGTAAAGAACTAATGTGGTTCTTACGACGAACATCCATCATAAATGGAATGAATAATTGTAATCCATACTGGACAATAAATATATTGAATAAGAATATATATAATGAGATAAAATAGATCATATAAGATGAATAGATTTACAATGAGAGTACCAAATATATAGAGAACCTAAAGGCACATATGGTGACAATTAATAACTATTTATTATTATTATTATTTATGATTATTATCACTTAATTTTGTATGTTACATAATCAAAGGAATTTGAGCTTTAACAAAAACAAATTTGACATTTTCTTAAAGGATTTAAATAGTAAATTAAATCTCCTAACTTATAAGGACAACATTGAAGAACTCTATCATAATTTTACAACTACACTTTCCACTTCTATTAACAAGTTCTCTTTTGAGGTTTCCTATAAAAAGAATAATAGAATGTTTAGAATTAGTCGTAAGAACCACAGTGTTATTGACAACTTGTCGTCACCACAGAAACCTAAATGAGCAAATAATAGAATGACCAACCCTTGGTACGATAAAGAATGTAAAATTGCTAGGAAATCCATTATGGATGCTTCTAATGAGTCCTTAAAACTCAATAATATCAATACGTACAAAGCCCTAATTAAAAGGAAAAAAAAGTACTATATCAATAAAAGGAAAGAGCAACTTTCACAACTATATAAGTTGGATCATAAGAAGTTCTAGAGCCAAATTATAAAATGCAATACTAAAGAAAATAATAGGATTCCCTCAAGGGATTGGAATTCCTACCTTAAAAGTCTTTACGAGTTCCCTAATGCCATGGACACCATTCATATTGTCCCTACAAACGAAGATGTTTTTTCTTTAGATGACATAGAGTTTGGGGTTAAGCGGCTTGCAAATGGGAAAGCTAAGGACATTGAAGGCTACCAAGATGATTTTTTTTTTAAATCAGAGGGCCAATCCTTATCCATTATATACATAAGCTCTCCAATTTAGCAGTCAAGGAGGGATTCCCTAAACCCTAGACGCAAAGTCTCATTGTTCATACTTTTAAAAATGGGGATAGAAACATTCCCTCTAATTATAGGACCATTATGATTAGCTCGATTTTAGCCAAGCTTTATGGAATTATTTTGGAAACGAATATTAGCCTTTGGCTAGAAAGTCATGGTAAAAGATATAAAGGCCAAGCCGAGTTTAGTAGATATCATTCAAATGTGGAACATCTTGTTACCTTTAGGATCATTGCAGAGGAGTTCTGCAATAGTAAAACCAATTTTTTTTGTTGTTTTGTTCACTTTAGAAAAGCATTTGACATGGTTCCTAGGAAAAACCTTTGGAATAGGTTGGAAGAGATAAAAGTTCCTCTTGCGTTGAGGGATTTTGCAATAAGGATGTATGAGAACGTTATTTCTAATTTTAAAAACACTAAGGAATGGCCAAAAGAGTTTAAATGCAATATCAGAGTCAAACAAGGTTGTCCTTTGTCCCCTACCCTTTTTGGCATATACATTGATAAGTTGGAAGATTTCTTGGAAAAAGCAGGTTGTGTCATCCCTATTCTCACTGGTATAGTCATCAATATTCTTCTTTATGATGATGATATATTTCTTATGGCAAGGAGTCCCCATGATATTCAAAACCAACTAAGATTCCTTAAGGATTTTTCCTCCAATATGGGTACGACTGTTAATACTAGTAAGACTAAGGTCATGATTATTAAATCCAATGAGATCCCTTATGATACCTTCGTATATGACAACAACAACTTGGAGGAAGTGACTTCATACAAATATATTGGAATTGATATTGACCACAAGATCAATTGGAATTATAGCATTGAGAAAAGGATTATTGGGGGATGGAAAGCTTATTATGGGCTTGAAAACAATTGTAAATCAACTGATCTTTGGAGTTGGGATAAGAAAAAAATCCTCTTTTAGACTCTTGTTACACATGTTATTCTTTATGGATGTGAAGTCCGGGGATGTAGTATCTCTCGTGAATCTTGAAGAAATATAGAGAAAATACAAAATAATTTTATAACCTATAATCTCAAAATTAAAGGAAATACGCCATATCCCATCCTCCTCTTAGAAACAAGCCTCTCCCCCATTGAGAGCATGGCCATGAATAGATACCTAATGTATAAGAACAAGTTAAACAACATTGAATACAAGAGGCTTCCTAAAATTGTTTCAAAATAGAGTCATAACCACCATCAACTCAAGCGAGGATGGCATAAATATGCTTGGTCTTGGCTAAACTATTGGGGAATCATGGAAGACACCATTTTGCAGAATAAAGATACTATTAAAAAAAACGTCAAATCCAAATTTAAGGAGAAAATGTGGTGTGATAAAGAGTTAGAGGAAAAACATAAATTAAGGTATTATAAGGATGTCATCAACCCTAATCTAGAAGATCAAAATTATCTATCTGTTTTGCCAATTGTAAAGAAAAAAATAAGCATTGCTAAGATAAGAACAAATTCTCATGAGCTCCATAGTGAAACTAGGCATTGGTCAACTTCTAAAACGCCATGGGATGAAAGAGTGTGTCACCTTTGTGACACTAATAAGGTTTAAGATGAAAATCACTTTCTCTTAGATTGTCCAGCCTATACCCATATTAGATCTCATTTTAAAAATATTTATCACACTACCAACCTTCCTAACCTCTTAACTCCACAAAAGTATGGTGATCTTGTAAAGATTCTCTTAATGATTTTCAAGCACAGAAACAAAATTCTAAAGAATCGCAAGTAATCACTTACCCTCTTAAGGTCTGATAAACCAATTCGGTCTTACTGGACATTAAACATCATCATCATAATAATAATTAAATAATATTTTTTAATAGAGAGTTGGACATTTATGTGTTTATAGTGTTAAAAACTTTGTATTATAATTAATATTGAAATAAAACAAAATGAAAGCATACAAAATATTTTACAAAATAATACTATATACAATGAAAATAAAATTTTATTAAAATTATAATGAAAAATAAATTTTCTTAAAATATAGATGATGGAAAACCATGTTGAATACAATGACTATGACGGTGGTAGTTATTTTTGGGAAGATAATTGTTTATTATATTCATTCATAAGATTCTTATATTCATTCATAAGACAACTCATAAGAAGAAGACAAAATCTTTTTTCAATAAAAGAAAAACCCTAAAAATAAAAAACCTAACCTTACAAAATGAGGTGGAAAAGTTTGTCCCCTAGAAGTTAATTTAGAATGACACTTCAACTTATTAAGGCCATGACGTTCGCATCAAATTCTTATACATGATACAATATTGAAAATATATGGACAAAAAGAACAATATTTTCACTCATTGTTACACTTTTAGTTATATCAATTATCAAATTATAGGAAACAATCATCAATTAGGGCTCAAAAATCAATCTAAAACTTCCATTTCTTAAATTTATTAATTTAGGATCTAAGAAGAGATGGCCTAATTTAGAATGACACTTCAACTTATTACAGTAATGATTTTTGCATGAAATTTTATATACATAATATACCATTGAAAATATATCAACGACCAAAATAACAATATTTTTTCCTAGTGTCACACTTTTAATTATGTTAACTACAAATCATAGCAAAAATAATCATTTAGGGCTCAAAAATCAATGTAGAACTTTCATCCCTCAAATTTTTAAATTTAGGATCTAAGAAGAGATGGCCTTGAGTAAACAGTCATATTATAGTATCTCTAGGTACTTTGAGAATTTATAGCTTGTTAGTTAGTCTACAAGTTCATATGAGAATTAATTTCTTTTGGTTTTCCAAGGAAGAGTTAGTGAGGAAATTCCCAAGCACTTATCCACTATAGTATATGGTACCCAAAATCAAAGTGCTTGAGCTGCTCAAAATTACAACATTGTTGAAGATTTGGCACAAGAACCTTATGTTATGTCGACACTTGAAGTTCTACAAAATTGTCAAAGTCAACGTAGAACCCTATTATCACCCATTGAAGTTGTGGATCAGAGGTGTCAAATATCATTATGTTTAATATGGACTATTTTAAATTCAAGCTCTCCCACTACCTAGCATTCCAAATTCAAGTTATGGTTCATGGGAAGAAAATCCATCACACTGTTTTAGATGAAGGAGCTTCCACATGTGTCATGTATTTGTCCTTCTCGAGAGCCATTGGTTCTCTTGAACTTCACTTTTCTCCTACCACCCTTAAATTGTTTGATGGACGTGGTTTCCAACCTTATGGACTCTAGAAATATTTCATTGTATAATTAAATGGAAAAATTGTTTCTATCAACATTGAAGCGGTCGATGCACCCCTGGAGTAATGTACCCATTACTAGCAACTCAAAAAAAATTTCTCTAATACCACATTGCGGCATACCCATCCACCCAGATTGGTCCACGCCATGAAAAAAATCTCTCTCTTACCACTCTAATACCATTAAATATACTACAATGTTATGCATATGAATAGAGTGAAGAAAAATAATAACAACATGCACTAATAATAATTTATACATATATATAATATAAATTCCATAATAGAACGTCATAATTCATAACATAACATTTGCATCAACACATAAAGACACTTATATTGAGTGAATTAAACACCAATTATGTGCAGACCTTCCACATTCCTCCCAGCCATAGACCACACTTCTCATAATCTCAGTAGTGGATCATCCGTGAGATGGGACTAAACTCTATCCAGGCAAAGGAAGTTCTAAGCTAATCTAAGGTCTAACATTCAACAACAATTCTTAGACTCGGGTTCCTACCTTAGAAATCATCCTATAGTCTCTCATTCCCCACATGCATGTCCCACCCTATAAAATGTGCCCCTTCTCTTCTCAACAGTCCCTTGGTTGCCCACTTCCCTTTCTGGGGATTCAGTAATAGGTCGGACAGGAAGTCTCAGAGCCCTATAGTTGTAGCTCGACCTCTAGAAATTATCCTACAGTCCCTCATCCCCACATTCTTGTCCTGCCCTAGGAAGTGTGCCCCTCGACTGGCCCACATCCCTTTTGGGGCTTCAACAACAGGCCAAATAGGGAATCTCTGGACCTTTGGAATTAATTCCCAGTGTCTCTCTCACCTCAAGTGAATTCTCACGGGCCTGAAAACCCACTTCCTCAACACAACAAATATATCACTTGGAGATAAATTCCTATGGGCCTGACATCCTACTTCTTCAACCAAGGGCCTAACAAATCGACTCTTTGAGCTGTAACAAAATCATGTACCAGTATGGATGGTAGCATGGATTCCTAAAAAATGGTAGGAATCATGAATGAATAATATCTAGTAGATAGTAATTACACTATATCCCCATATATATATATATATATACATGTTTCCTTTAAGACACAGGGCACCAAAGGGTTTCCCTTTTCCCACTTGTAATTCATTCCCTTCCCCCAGGAACTTAGGATAACATAAATCTATATACATACTTTAGACTTTAGGAATGATAATATAATATTCCTTTGGGATTAAACCCTCGATCTTAGCCCCTTCTTAGAGTCTTATACCCCTTTCCCATCCTAGTGGAGTTTAATCCCCCATCTCTTTTGTGTGGAAGGTTGGCAGTAGTGATGTACTTTATTAAAATATGAGTGTTTACATATTACAATAATAGAAACACTATCCTTTTATCTAATCCAGGTTCTCCAGCCTAATATCCACATAGATACTTTGTCCTATAATATCCTAGCTCATCATCCTATAAAACAAATTTACAATTGGGGTTCGGCCTAGGGGTATTAAATTCCCCTCCCCTTTATTTATGCATTGTCCTCAATGCAATATATACACATATACAATCAAAACTTCAAAAATATTAAAAGTGTTGTGAGTATTCATCCTGCCTCATATCCTCATGCTCCCAAGTTGCATCCTCAGGACTGTACCAGGTCCATTGGACCTTTACTATTCCCATAGATCAATTCCTGAGTTGCTTGATCTTCTGGTCCAATATGCAAACCGGCTGCACTGGAAAGTCGTCTTCTTGCTCCACCTGGATCACATTCCAATATATGACATGATTAGCATCAAGTACACACTTTTTAAGAAATGATACATGGAATACATTATGAATACACATTGATGCAGGTAAAGAAATCATGTATTCTATAGGACCATTCCTCTCTAGGATTTCGAAAGATCCATAATAATGAGACGTTATCTTTGAAAAATTTCCCATCTTCAAGGAACTTCTTTTGGATTTTAATTTCAAGAACACACAGTCACCCACTTTGAACTCTCTGTGAGTTCCACTCTTATTAGCATAACTTGTCTTCCTACCCTAGGAAACCTTTAAATTCTAGTTTATTCTCACCATCTGCTCTTTCATTTCCCTAAGTAATTCTGGTCCAACCTTTTCTCTATCTACTGGGTTGTTCCAGCTCACTGGTGTGTTACATTTTCTACCATAAAGTGCCTCAAATGGGATCATCTTTAGAGATGCTTGATACCCATTTTTATAAGAAAAACCCACTAAATGAAAGTAATCCTCCCATTTGGATGGTTTATCTATCACATACATCCTTATAATGTCTTCTATCACTTGATTCACCCTCTCTATTTTCCCATATGACTCGGGATGATAGGTTGTGCTAAAGTTTAGATTGGTCCCAAATCCTTTGAATAATCCTTTCCAAAAATTTAATGTAAATTTTAGATCTTTGTCGAACACAATTATGTTGGGTACACCATGAAGTCGTGCAATTTCTCTCATATAAATATCAACAACGTTGGTTTCCTTGTGAGTAAGCTTTACTCGAATAAAGTGGGTAGCCTTAGTAAGCTTAGCCAGGACCACCATGATGGAATCATGCTGCTTGGTTGTTATGGGTAGCTTGGTGATGGAATCCATTGTTACAACTTCCCATTTCCACTCAGGAATGGATAATGGTTGTAGAAGACCAGTTGGGTGTCTATGCTCAACCTTGACTTTTTGGCATTCCAAACACTTGGAAATAAAATCAGCAACCTCCTTCTTCATACCTGGCCAATAATATTGGCTCTTGACAACTGCAATGGTTTTCTGGTAACCCGGGTGTCCAACATAAGGTACATTATGCATTTATTTTAAAATCATATTTATTAATTCCGGCGAATTTGACACATAAAATTTTCCCTTGTACATGATAATTTCAACCTTTACCAGCTTATATTCTTCACTTTTCTACTGCAAATTACCTTGCTGAAATTTTTCCTTTACCTCCATGTATTTTTTATCTGATTTTGCAGCCTCTAAAATTTTGTCCTTAAAATCTGATTGGTACATGATAATGGATGAAAAATGCATCTCATGCATCCATATGTTGAGTGCATTGGCCACCTTGTTCTCTTTACCTTTGATATGCATAATATCAAAGTCACATTCGCTAAAAAGTTCCAACCACATCTACTTTGTCTGGAATTTAGAGTTGGCTTTCCAAATAACTATTTGAGACCACTATGGTCTATCCTTAATTAAAATCCTTTCCCCATGAGGTAGTGCCTCCACATATTCAAGGCATGCACTATGGCTTCCAATTATAAATCATGAGTAGCACAGTGCCTTTCATGTTCCTTTAATTTCCTTGATTCATAGCATACCACATGCCCATTCTGACTAAGAACTCCACCAAATCCTTCTTTACATGCATCAATGCATACAATGAAGGCATCATTTGGGTCATCAATCTTTAATATTGGAGCACTTGTCAGTAAATGTTTCAAGTGTTGGAAACTCCTTTCACAATCCGATATCCACTCAAACTTCACACCCTTATTTTGTAAGGAAATGATTGGGTGTGAAATCTTTCAGAATCCTTCAATGAATATTCTATAGTAACTCGAAAGTCCCATAAATGATCTCACCTCAGAGACATTCCTTATTTTTCGCCACCACATAATGGCCTTTATATTTTCTGGCTCCACTACTATTCCTTCCTACGAAATGATATGGCCCAAATAATGAATTTACTTATGGTAAAATGAGCATTTTCTCCATTTGGCATACAAACAATGCTCCCTCAATAACTGTAATACCATCCACAAGTTTTTCTCATTCTCTTCCTCATACTTAGAATATATAAGAATGTCATCCAGTAAAACAATGAAAAAATTATCTATGTAGTCCCTGAAAATACCATTCATTAAACACATGAATAGGGATGGTGCATTTGATAACCCAAATGGTGCCACCGTGAATTCATAATGACCATACCTTGTTCTGAAGGAAATATTGTTGATGTCTTCTTCTTTAATTCTTATTTGATGATAGCCTAACCTAAGATCAATCTTGGAGAATATCTTAGCATCTTTCAGTTGATCAAAGAGGTCGTCTATCCTTGGTAAAGGGTAGTTGTTTTTCACAATTACCTTGTTCAATTGTGGGAAGTCAATGCAAATTCTCAATTTATCGTCCTTCTTTTTTCACAAACAACATTGGGGCACCCCAAGGTGACACACTTGGGAATATATACCCCTTATTCAAGAGCTCTTCAAGCTTCAATTGCAATTCCTTTAGTTCTGGAGTGCTCATTCTGTAAGGAGTCTTGGATATTGGGGCTGCTCCGGGAATCATATTAATGGAGAAATCAATATCTCTCTTTGGTGGAAACCATGTTATTTCTTTAAATACATATTCAAAATGATTTAGGACTACATAATCTTCAATACTTGACACCTTATCTTTAGGTGTCTCTTCTATATGTGTTGCAATTCTTCAACACCCTTTCCTTAAACGTTTCTTCAGCTTTAAGGATGAAACTTCTCTGATGGTTATTTCCTTGGGAATTCCCTGAACTGTCCTCAAGTTTCCTTCCTCATCCAAACAAGTAAAGGCCTTATTATAACAATCTAGGATAGCATGATTCTTTTCCAACCAATCCATACCTATGAGGAAATCATATGATCCCATAGTTATGAGATTCAAATCTACTATTGTAGTTAATCCATTCATGTCTATTGGACATATCTTAACCATCTCATTAATTTTCCTTTTAGCTCCTATAGCTAGTTGAACTAACCAAGGTTTTCCAAGCTTGTTTCTTGGCAATTGAAAATTTTCCACCATATTAGGATCTAGGTAACTATGAATAGCTCTTGAATCAATTAAAATAGAAATGGGTTGGTTGTTGATCTTACCCTCCACTTCAATCATATGTGATTGAAACTCAGATTTCTTGTTATCCAAATTTGTATATATCCTTGGTACATTTATGCCCATGTCCTCCATTGTTTCATCTTTTTGTACATGGTAAGAAGTCTTCACTTTTTCACCTCTGTGAGGGAAATCTCTCAACACATGATCTCCTCCACAACCACAACATTGAATAGGTGGTTTACTTGGTATTTTCCCTATTTCCTCTATCATTGTAGGTTCTTTAGAGGTTGGTTGTCCTTGATAATTATTTCTGAAGAATGGTGGCTTGATCCCCTTCTTCCTATGGTCGATCTTACTTTTATTTTTGTCTTCCCGCGCCCTTTGGAAAGTTAGTCTTCCTTTATGTTGATCATAAAGACATTTATCCCTTATTATAGTTTCCTCTAGTTTCTTGGGATCATCATACTGTATCTTATCAATGATAAAACATGACATCCCACTTACGTACCTCTGAATATTAAAATGTTCATCCTTGATGAAAGAAACATATTTCAGCAGCTCTAAAAACCTTCTCTCATACTCATTTATGGTCGTACTCCCAATATTGAGTTCAAATAACTTCTTCATTTTATTAACATAGTATCATTTAGTCAAGTATTTCTTTTGAAAATACCTCTTGAATTCCCTCCAAGTAACCTTATTCTCATCAATGTGTTGCACCTACACAAATTGGTCCCACCACATTGATGTTTTTCCTTGGAGCTGATAGATGGAAATTCTTCCTTCTGCTTGTGAGGAGTAGTTATGTAACTGAAATTAATTCCCCATGCCCAACAACTAGGTCTATGTATCCTAATCCTTCTTGTATTCACCATCAAATGTAGGAGGATTGATCTTATTCATATCTTCTTGTAGCTCATCTATTTCAGGCCTCCTATTATGCTTCCTGATAGAGGATGGACTTGAACTACTATGTTCTCTCCGAGTTGAATGCCTTAGGGAGTGATGGTGATGCTTGCCAACACGTCTTGTTCTTATCCTCTCATCATGCGATCTATGATTCCCTAATTTTCTTGACTCAGTCTCCTTATCCATTTTTTTCTCTATTATGTCCAAGCTCTTCATTACTTGATGTTGAATCCTTCTTGTTGCTCCTTGGATTTCTGAACCTTTCATTATCAACTTTATAACTTTGAACATCCTTTTGCATATTTTTTATGGTTTCTACTAAGTTTATGCTTTCCTCCTTGCCTTCTCCATGTCCATTTGAATTTGTACCTTCATTATTCAAACTAACATACAACCCCCTAACTTCCTCTTCATGGTTGTAAATCCTATGTGTATATTACATTTTGTTGACCTCTGTGTTGATCATATTTTGATCTAAATTATGTTAACTTTGCAAAATGTGTAGGAAGCAATATTTGTTAGAATAAATAATTTAACAGATTCATGAAAACTATGCAGAGTTCTATTCCAATAATGCATCAAAATTATTTCTTCCGATTTCTTGTGAAATTAATAACCTAGATCAATTTTCTGGGTGGTTATCTAGACTCTTCTTTCCAAGACCCTTCCATGAACCTGCCATCAACACTTATCCATTTTTCTATCATTGTGGACTCGTAATCTTGTAACCTTCCTTTCTTAATTCTATCTGAGAAGTCTAAACACTTAATCATTTTTCCATTTACACGAACTCCCAGACTTGTGGCTCATAATCTTGTGACCTCCCTTTCATAAATCCTTCCGAGAAGTCCCAACACTTAGCCATTTTTCCATATTCAAAGACTCACGGACTCACTAACTCATAATATTATCCTTATTTTCATAATTCCATCTGAGAAGTCCCAACACTTTTCCATTTTTCCATCTTTGTGGACTCACAGACTCATAACCTTGCATCCTTCTTTTCATAAGTTCGTCTGAGAAGTCCCAATGCTTAGTCATTTTTCCATATTCATGGAGTCACATAATCATAACCTTGCATCCTTATTTTCATAAGTCCTTCTGAGAATTCCCAACACTTATCTATTTTTTCCACTTCTTATTAGGTCTTGTGGGTAGAGAGCACTTACAAAAATTTCAAGATCTTCACTGTGAGTTTCATGGCATTGACGCAGTGCGCCACATTGCTCCACATCACCTTCCAATTGTAATCCCATCCAAAATGCACTTTCCACCATGGAAAAACTGTAATCCCATCCAAAATGCACTTTCCACCATGGAAAAACAAATCTTTCTTCTTCGACATCATCCAACACATGGCCTCCACATCATGTTGACATCATCTTACAGAAAATACTCAGATTTTATTTTATTTTCTTATGTTTGAATTTTTTTTCCAAAGAGGCTCAATTCTTCACAATACCCGTGAAACTTCTCTCAATCTTACTGTCATAATTTAAGAAAACAAATTTCATACATCCTTTTTTCGGCATTTTGTTAACCAGTTTGTCAGCATAGTTTGTAAATTTCACTTATGTGTTCCATTAATTGGCCCATCCATGCTCAATCTTGAATATTGGGGCTCTGATACCAATTTGTAATGTACCCATTATCAACAACTCCACAAAATTTTCTCTGATACCACTTTGTAGCGTACCCAACCACCCAGGCTGGGCCACACCACGGAAAAAATCTCTCTCTCTTACCACTCTAATATCATTAAATATATTGCAATGTTCTACATATAAACAGAGTGAAGCAGAATAATAACAACATGCAATAATAATATTATACATATAGACAATAGAAATTCCATAACAAAACATCACAATTCATAACATAACATTTGCACAAACACATAAAGACACTTATCTTGAGTGAATTAAACACCAACTTTGTGTATAACTTCCATGTTCCTCCCAACCATAGACCACACTACACATAATCTTACCAGTGGGTCACCCATGAGCTTGGGCTAAACTCTACCTAGGGAAAGGAAGTTCTAAGCTAGTCTAAGCTCTGACATTCAACAAAAGTTCTTAGACTCAGGTGTCTACCTTAGAATCCAACCTATAGTCTCTCATTCCCCACATTCTTGTCCCACCCCAGGAAATGCGCCCCTTCTCTGCTCAACATTCCCTTGGCTTCCCACTTCCCTTTCTGGGGCTTCATCAATAGGATGGACAAGAAGTCTCAGAGCCTCGTAGCTAAATCTCGACCTCTAGAAATCATCATACAGTCTCTCATCCCCACATTTTTATCCCACCCTAGGAAACGTGCTTCTTCTCTGCTCAACAATCCCTCGGCTGCCCCACTTCCCTTCTGGGGATTCAACAACAGGTCATGGAGGGAGTCTCAGAGCCCTGTAGCTACAGCTTGGCACCTTGGGAATTAATTCCTAGTAGCCCTCTCACCTCAAGTGACTTCTCACAAGCCTGATAAGTCGCTTCCTCAACACAACAAATCTTTCACTCGGAGAGAAATGCCTATGGGCGTGAAAACCTTCTTCTTCAACCATGGACCTGACAAATGAACTCTTAGACCTCCAACAGAATCAGGTACCAGTACAGATGGTAGAATGGATTCCTGAAAAAATGGTAGGAATCATGAATGAATAATATCCAGTAGATAGTAATTGCATTATATCCCCAAATATCTATATCTATATCTATATCTATATAGATATATATGCATGTGTCCTTTAGGACACATGACACCCAAGGGTCTCCCTTTTCCCAATTGTAATTCACTCCCTTCCCCATGAACTTAGGATAACATAAAGTTATATCCATACTTTAGACTTTAGGAATAATAATATAATATTACTTTGGGATTAAGCCCTCAAGCTTATCCCCTTATTTCCCATCCTAGTGGAGTTTATCCCCCCATCTATTTTGTGTGGAAGGTTTGAAGCAATGATGTACTTTATTAAAAGATGAGTTTTAGATATGAAAATAATAGGCACACTGGCCTTCTATCCAATCTAGGCTCTCCAGACTAATAGCCACATAGGTGCTATATCCTATAATATCCTGGCTCACCAACCTATAAAACATATGTACAATTAGAGTTCATTCTAGGGGTATTACACCTAGATTATAATTTTTTTCTTGGTTGGAGTTGGTTCTATGCGATGACTGTTGTCACTTCCTCAGTGTTTCGTATTTTGCAATTTTCCCATTAAGGGAAAATTGTGACTATTGACCAAATTGATTATTGCACTCCATATCTCAATAATTCTCTAGCGAATAATATCGCTTTCGTGGGACAGTCTGATCTTAAGTATGAAAGTGTGGGGGTAGGTCTCCTCAAGGATTCCTCACTCATGGGAGTTTCTCCATTACCTTCCCATGATCCCCCACATGAGGTTTCCACGGTAAACATGATTGCGACTACAGTGCAATGATCCTTTGAATAATTGGATACTTGGGTAGTTCCTATCCCATCTGCCATTCAAACATTAGGTGACATCATGTCATTTAGTCTGTCGTAGTCCCATCTTCCACAAGGTCTAGTACCTAAGCCTTCCCTTCCTCTGTCTGTCTCCATCGATCCTCTTTCTTCCTCACTCTCTAAAGAACCTATCCATATTAGTAGATATAAGTATAATCAGGTGAAAAATAAGAGTTGGTGGAAGAACCGAATCTTAGGGGGCATGTCTCCAACCTATGGGCATCATATTGAAGTTAAACCTCCAACTTCTTATGATGATGCTAGGGGAAAAGTACCAACCTCTAAACACTATGTTGGGAAAAAACCCTCCAATAGGTATCAATCAACGTACCAACCTCTAGAAATCATGTTGGGAAGAGGCCTATTCATGGGTATTACTCCAAGCATAGTTTATTCTCATTTTCAATCTCGTTAAAAAATGAAACGAACTTCGAGCACGGTTTCAGTTTCTATTTCAAGATCATTAAAAAATGAATTAGACTATGAGCATACTTCATTGTCCTTCGAACTCATTAAACCACAAAGAGTCGTATTTCGAGTAGTAGTTTACCCCTTTTTTGTCCTTGTAAGACTAACTACGAAAATTGTATACTCTAGTCAATAATGACTAGAAGAGTTCTCCCTTGTATTGTTTTACACTTCTTCGGGCCTGGGGGACTAAATTTATAAAAAATAACATTTATAGATTCATATTTAAGATCTTTTTAGACTCTCTAAACCTGAAAAGACCATCAAGCTTTCCTTCTTTGGACTCGTAAAACATGCATTGAAGGACCAATATGTGGTTGAACCCCTCCTTCTTCAAGCTCGTTAAACATATGATGAGGGACTAACAAAATATGAGCTATACCGAGTATTTTTTATCCTCCTCAAGCTTGTTAAAAAGCAAAGAGGTACTCGCCAATCATGGTGGGGCGGAAAATTGAAGGAAGTGGGTCAAGTTTTGGAAAGCATCATGACAATTGTTTATTGTCTCCCTTAAAAATGGCACCTGTTTGCATCTCGTCTTACAGTTGGGTAATCGTCTTGTCTCTAATTCATACCAATCCGATGAGTCCTCATACTCCTTCGGCTCACCCAAAGAGTGCCCCATTGATCACCGCAATATGTTTTGGTATATCTCTCACTCAAGTCAATGTTACCAAGTCACTTGTCATGCCTCAATGATATTCAAGGGAAGTTTCACTTCGAACCAACCACTCTAAAATATTACCATATTTAATCCTCATGTCAATTCATCCTCATTTGATCTATCATCTCATATCACTTTCCTGTTTCAGTTTCATGTCGATGATAGGGGAAGCATCATGGCCCTCCTTCGATGAGTTTGTTCTTGTCAACTTTAATGCATTATTCATGAATTAGAATTAGAAAAAAAATAGTACTTGGAGTCTGCATGCCTCAATGAAAGTTTTCCTCACCTTCGACAGTAGGTTTTCACCATTGGCCTTTGATCAAATGATTCCATGAATGTTCGACTTCAGCTCATTTATCCACATTCGCTGGAATGTACTAGGGTACCTTGGGATTCATTGTCATCATTGGTGATTTCCCTCGCACTTTTTAACTATATACATTAATAACCGGTAATCAAGTGGTTTCTACCATGTTCTACATCAAGACATCTATTCACATGGATAGATTCGTACTATTTTGGGGTCGATAGGAAGACCCTAGGTTGGGTGCTCACTCTATTATGTGTTTTACCCAAGATGTGATGGGGATCATTTGAATATGTAGAAGATTCTAATATAAAAACCATATTTTCAATCTCACTAAGGCATATGTTATCACAAAGATCCACTTTGTATTGGTTTGTGGCTATGTTTTTTGTCATATTGTAGCTCCAATGTGTATTCTTTTCTGGCTACGATTAAATCATTTCGTGGAGGTATGGATAAACATTGTATCTTTGGTGGCCATATCCTTAGTCAGTACTTTCATGGATCTGTAGTGTATTGGTTGGAAACCATGGTTTGAGCCATTTTACTACGAGCATAGGTATGCCTACCTCGGGGATGATACATATATACTATTTGATGTTTGTTTGCAGCTTCTGTCAAGATCTCCTACTCCATCACCCTTACATTAATATTTTGTAAAGTGTTTCAGCCATCAGTTTCTCCTTTGAAATCACACTTTAGGGGGGTGTTGGACATATTGTCATTGATGTCAACAGTCGATGTGATGATTTGTTGTTAATGATGAATTACCACAGATGAGATTGTCAATAGTATATCAGTTAGCAAAAGATGTCAAACAATATGCAGAGATCAAAAGCGCAAGCTCGGGAGGAGAATCGAACAGTATGAATATCAAAGCTCAGAAGGAAGAGCACATTGCAAAGTATATAAGGTAGCAGAAGAAGCGAACAGGATGAATCAATTCATGATTATTGTTGATCACGATAGGATCAACAATGTTCCTATGATCAAAGATCAGGAGAATTAGTGACTGACTATCAGTACATAAAAGAATGCACAAACAATTATTAAATCTCAGGAGAGTTAGCGAAGGAATAAGCACATTGCAGAAGTATCGTCGAAATTGATGGAGATATTGA
>SNQJ01S0087347.1:0-26925 GCA_010110895.2 Picea sitchensis
ATTGTTTGTTTCTAGCTCATAGGAATTTTATATTCAACCTAACTTTTGCTAGATGCCTTGAATTTTTCTCATGGCTCACAAGGTTTGACTAGGCTCACAGAGGTTGTATGTTCCCCCTGACTTTTGCACTATTCTATCTATGCTCACAGAGGTTGTACGTTCCCCCTGAATTTTTCACTAGACTATCTATGATCACAGAGGTTGTACATTACCCCTGACTTTTTCATTAGAATCACATAGCATCTCATTTGTCCCAACTTTTGGTTTGACTCACAGAGGTTGTACGTTCCTCCTAGATTTTTTCAATACCTCACAAGACTGGTTGATTCTCAAAATCTCCCTGGCTAGCCTCAGGGTGGCCCATATGGCCTCTCATTGGAAAATGATTGTCGATGCTGCCAAATTTTACACTCCCTCTCAGCGAGGGAGTCATTCTCAGCCACACCAAGATTTTCTCTCCGCTGCACAAACTATCTCAAGGTTAGAGGCTTGGTCAGGATATCAGCTACCTGGTCGCTCATGGCCATGTACAATAACTTTACAGTTTTTCTCTGGACCAAGTCTCAGATGTAGTGGTACCTCATTTCAATATGTTTTGATCTGTTGTGAAATACTGGGTTCTCTGTCAATTTTATGCAACTTTTATTATCACAGTGAACCACTGTCATCTCGAGCTTATCACCAAACAACCCAAAAACCACTTTTCTGAGCCATACTGCTTTCTTGCTAGCATCACTTGCTGCAATGTACTCAGCCTATGTTGTACTCTGTGCAATGGATCCCTGCTTTCGGCTTGACCAAGAGATCATAGCGGATCCTAAACTGAAGCAGTATCCATACGTACTCTTCTGATCCACTAGGCTTCCTGCCCAGTCAGCATCTACATACCCATGCAGAAATAAACCACCACTGGATGTATATCTCAGACCATAAGTAATGGTCCCTCTGAAATATCTCAAGATGTGCTTTTTTGCCACCTAGTGTCTCTGTCTTGGTTTAGTCATGAACTGACTCATTGCAATCATTGCATAGCATATATCTGGCCTAGTGTGGATCATGTACATCAATGATCCAATCAACTACCTATACATGGTGGGATCCATAAATCTGAACCTGTATCAAAATCATGCAGCTTGTTCAGGTTGGTAACCATCGGAGTAGACATGGATTTGCAATCCATCATACCAAACCTCTTTAGTACATCCACTGTGTATTTTCCTTGTGCCAGAAATATATCACACTGTCTTTGCCACACTTCCAATCCTAGGAAGTAATGCATCAATACTAAGTATTTCATCTCGAATTCTAAGGTTAGCTCCCTCTTACACTAGGCTATTAGCCCTTCATCTCTTGTTAGAAAGATATCATCAACATATAGGATTAGTATAACAGGTTGGTTACCTCTTACCTTGAAGTACAAATTTGCATCAGCATCACTTTTCTGAAAGCCCAAGCTTTTAAGAAAGCCATCAACCCTGTCATACCAAACTCTGGGATCCTGCTTAAGACCATACACGGCCTTCCTTAGCTTGCATACATGAGTGCCTTTTTTATGTAGTATAAAACCATCTAGTTGTTCCACAAAGACATCATGTTCAATATTTCGATTCAATAATGTTGTTTTTACATCCATTTGATGTAGCTTCCAACCAAGTACAGAAGCTAAATAAATAATAGCTCGAATGGAGGTATACCTGGCTACAAGAGAAAAATTATGTTCGTAGTCAATTCATTCTTTCTGAGTGAAGCCTCTGGCTACAAATCTCGCTTTGAACTTTTCCACACTTCCATCAACTACATGTTTGATCTTTTAGATCCATTTGGAAGAAACCACTGATTTGTCTTTTGGCCTTAGCACAATGTCCCAAACATTGTTCTTTATAATAGACTTGTATTCCTCAAGCATGTCATCCTTCCAAACTTGAATTTATCATATTCTTCAAATGAAGAAGGTTCGACATCACTAATGTTTCTCATCAATGCAACATAGGCTCCAAACCTATGAGGCCTCTTCTTTTCCCTGAAAGTTCCTTTGGGAGAAGTTATCCTTTCTGCTTCCTGCACTATTTATTTAAGACACCCTAGCTTCCTTTTGGCTGGAGATTCTTCAAGAGTTATTTATAACACTTTAGCGGGGTTCTAGGGGCTCATTACTTGTCACTTCATGAGGTTCCTCCCTCTAATCATCTGACTCTTCATTTTCAGAAGAGGGTGAAGCTGGTTGAACTGCTTTTGAATCCTGCCAAAGCTCTCTGGATTTCTTAAATGCGGATTCCTCATGGAAAGTCACATCTCTTCTTACCTTTGTTTGCCTCTAACCTAGTACATAAATCTTGTAAGCCTTGGAGTTCTCATTGTACCCCGAAAAAACCCCTTTCTTTCCTTAGGGTTCCATCTTTGTCCTCTTTTCCTTAGGGACATGAATATACACAGGACATCCAAATATCCTTAGATGCCCTACTTCAGGTTTTATCCCTGAGAAGACATCTTCAGGAGTATTTTCCTTCAAAATAACATGTGGACACTTGTTCTGAATATACACGACAGTGGAGGTAGCTTATGCCCATAAAGAATTTGGCATATCCTGGTCAAACATCATTGCTTTCGTTGCCTCACAAATAGTCCTGTTTTTCCTCTCAACAACACTATTTTGTTGAGGGTTATATGGCATGGTCAACTGTCTCTTGATTCCTGCTGACTTGCAGAAATCCTCAAACTGAAGAGATTCAAAATCTCCTCCATTGTCTGTTCTAAGGATTCTGATGTGTTTCCTTGTCTACTTTTCAATAAAGGATTTATACTCTTTGAATTTATCAAATGTGTCACTTTTAGTTTTAAGAAAATATATCCAACATTTTCTTGAGTAATCATCAATAAAAATGACATAATACAAACAACCACTAAGTGAGGGAGATGACATGGGACCACATACATCAGAATGAACTAGATCTAACATGCCCTGAGCTCTGTTGTCACTACTAGGAAATTATTTCTTTATATTTTTACCTAGCATGCATCCCTTACAAATTTCATTTTTACTAAGAGAAATAGAGGGCATGCCACATACCATGTTCTGTAGATATGGAATAGCTTTGTAATGAATATGTCCAAGTCTTCTGTGCCACAACTCGCTGGAGCTAGTCGCATCATGATCCAATGCCTGAATTGACTGTCCTGACACAACGTAAAGTCCTCCATTGCGAGTTCCAATGGGTTCTGTTGTACTTAAGTGGCTACCTTTAGCCCATAGTAGTTCCTTTATGTCCTTGAATATCACCCAATATCCCTTGTCCTCAAGGGTTGCAACTGATAGTAGATTCTTCTTGAGCCCTGGAACATATAATAATTCATCAACATGAAGTCTAGCCCCAGATTCCAATCTGAAGAAGATAGAGCTTACTCCCTCTATCTTGTAACATTTTTCATCCCCAAACTCGATCTGCTCTACAAAACATTTTGTCTCGAAATCTAAGAGGATCTTCTTGTACCTTGTCATGTGCTTTGATGCACCACTATTTACTAACCAAGTTTTCAGCCCTATGGAAACTGAACTGGATAAGGCAAAAAAAAAATAATATTCTTTCCTATTTTCTTTCTCATTAGAAGAACTTTTCTTATTTCTTTTGGATTCATCATCCTCAACAGTTGAGGCATTATGTTTCCCTTTCCTAGGATATTTCTTTCTAAACCAACAATGTTTAGCAAAATGACCCAACGTATTATAACTAAATCATTTAATCTTAGATGTATCAATATTCTTTCCTTTGAATGTACCTTTGGTGTTTGGCTTCCACTGAGAGCCTTTCTTCTTTCCCTTGAATCTTGATGCTAAATATGAGTACTCTTCTTTCGTTGGCTCGCTCTTGGTAGTTGTGCGACTCTCCTCCTAGAGGCAATCATGCCATAACCTCTCAAACATGGGTTGAATCTCTCTCCCACTTACACTGGATAAGAAGGTCTCCCATGAAGAAGGAAGACTGTAAAAAATGGCCTGCACTAAACCATCATTGTCCACTCTCACCCCTATGACCAAAATATGATCTTTGATCTGAGCTATCATGGAATAGAAAGATAACACTGATTCACCTTTCTCCATATTCAAATACTTAAGCTTGTTCTTAAGTGTCCTCTTTTGACTTGGAGCCTGTTTCTCATACAAATTGACCAAGGTATCCATGCAGTCCTTAGCAGTCATCAATGAAGTCATTGTAGGCATTATACTATGTTTGATTGAGTCAAATATTATTCTCTTGGCCTTTGCTCGACTCTTCCTGAAAGTTGTTCTTCTTGCATTATTCGTTGGTTCCTCCACCACTGTGGTATCATACTGCTCAAGATCATGCTCTTGCAAGATATTTGTTATACGAAGCTTCCACACATTAAAGTTGGTAGCTCATTCGAGCCTATCTTCGGTCGTGACAAAAATGGAGGATGCCATGGTCCTCACACTGGAAACTTAATCAAGCTTTCTTGGATTTGTGTGTACATGTTGCTACACTTCAACACGTTTAACACACCCTAAGCTCTGATACCATGTTAAATTATGAGATTGATTTTTTATGCGGATTAATTCTTTTATTTTCTTCAATACTTTGATTCTAGATTAATATACTTCAACAATTCCAAATCATAACCGAATAACAATAACTATGTAGATAAGTAAACATGCACATCAACAACACATATACCCTAGGGAAACCCTTTACAGGGAGAAAAACTACAACAAACAATATTCCTTTATTGCATTAATAATGTAAGATCTCTTACAAATATCCACCATGAATGTTCTTCTCTCAAAGAGCTTGCCAAGATGACTCTGACCTGACAAAGACTTAAAAGACCTTGTTGAAATACACCTCTAATATGCTGCCTCTTTATCACTAATGTGCTCCTCTATTACTTCACCCTCAACTTGCATATGAAAACTGTGTTTCAAAACTATGTTGCAGAACTGTGTTGAAGAGAGGGTTCGACCTCTTCTTATATAGGCTAAAGAGGAGAAGAGGGGAAGCTCGAAATAGTAACTTGATTGCATGCATTAAACATAACTCAACTTCATGCTTTAGTTCGAACTTAGAACTAGACTTGGGATTGGTTACAACTCAGCTTTACACTTTAGTTCGAACTTAGAACTAGACGTGAGATTGGTTACAACTCAGCATTATACTTTAGTTTGAACTTAGAACTAGACTTGAGACTGACATGCTTTAGTTAGAATTTAGAACTAGACTTAAGACTTTAGTTGCAACTCAACATTACACTTTAGTTCTAAAATAGAACTAGACTCAAGACTTTAGGTGCAACTCAACATTACACTTTAGTTCTAAAATAGAACTAGACTCAAGACTTTAGTTGCAACTCAACATTACACTTTAGTTCTAAAATAGAACTAGACTCAAGACTTTAGTTGCAACTCAACGTTACACTTTAGTTCTAACATAGAACTAGACTCAAGACTTTAGTTACAACTCTTGACAAGGCAATTCAAAATTATCTTCATGGTGGATAATGTTTACACATGCCAATGCACTAGATCAATACAATTACATCATTTGAAATATTAGGAATATCGTTTGTTTCTAGCTCATAGAAATTTTATATTCAACCTAATTTTTGCTAGATGCCTTGACTTTTGCTCATGGCTCACAAGGTTTGACTAGGATCACAGAGGTTATATGTTCCCCCTGACCTTTGAACTAATCTGTCTATGCTCACAAAGGTTGTACTTTCCCCCTGACTTTTGCACTAGACTGTCTATGCTCACAAAGGTTGTACGTTCCCCCTGAATTTTTCATTAGACTCACATAGAATCTCATTTGACCTAACTTTTGGTTTGACTCATAGAGGTTGTACGTTCCCCCTGGATTTTGTAAATACCTCACAAGACTGGTTGATTCTCCAAATCTCCCTGGCTAGCCTTAGGGTGGCCCATATGGCCTCTCATTGGAGAATGACTGTCGATGCTGCCAAATTTAACAGGGACATCAATTGGTGGGGTGTCAATATTTCTCGCATAGTGTGCAAGGAAGTTGAACTTGGGGGGGAAGTGGAGTTGTGGGATCTCTCTTCTTCCTTCTTCCCCTAGTTGTATAAGTGGTTCTTGCGAGTGGGGGTGAGGGTGGTGCGGTGGGAGTGAGGAATGGTATTTTCATTAGCATGCCTTCAGTTTGGGGAGGAAGGGATGGTTGAGGAACCAACTCAGGTGGGTGCAGATACCAAACTGGGATGGAAAACACCATGTTAGGTAGAGTAAGTGTGGCGGCTACCTGGAAATATTGTATGCCCGGTGGGGGTTAGAAGAAGGGGATTTAAGTAATGGATTGGGAGACTGTCTCCCAACTCGAGATGTGACCCTGGGGGGGAGGGATATCAGGAACAAGTTGTGATGGAGAGTTCTCAGGGGATTCCTAAGGGAGGGGCTCTGCGACTAGTGGGATGTCAAGAAGTGAAGAAGACTCGGTGGGAGGGATGGTGTCTCCAGTGTTAGTTCTATTGGAATAGATTACACATACTTGAGTTGAGGGATGGATAAGTGGGGGTGCTCCATGGTATGTCCCTAGTAAGGATGGATATTTTAAGATGTCGAGGCCCATCTCAACGAGTGGGTAGACATCGGGATTAGTGTGGACAAAAGGTAAAATGTTATCGATGTTGGAGGAAGGGTTAGGCTCGTAATGTGAAACATGATCGATGGTGATGATCTTCCTATTGTGGGGGAACATCATTGTTCGAAATACATAAGAGGATATTGCCTTCATAGCGTACATGTAGCTACGACCAAAAAAGATATTGTAATTGAGTGGGGTGTCGATAAACTCAATGTCGATAAGGATAGTCTTTCCCTCGAGTTCAATGGGGACATTTGGAAAGATCCCTTCTGGAGAGGATGGTCGTCCATCATAACCTCTTAGAGTGATGGCAGATGGTATGAGCTCAGGGGAGCTAAGTTTCTGCCATATGGTTTTGGACATGATGCATGTCAATGCACCTTCATCAATGATGCAGCGATGAACTATGATGTTCCAGATTTTAACCGGTATTTGGAAAGCTACCAGAGCGGGGAGATGGGGTTCTCCACTATTAAGATCAAAGGTGATGAGTCAAGTATCAGCAGGGTTGACTGCCCCCATGGCGGAAAGTAATGACTTCCGTTGAGTAGGACAAGTTTGAAGGACTTATAAAACTGACATGGCAGCAAGAGATTGTGCCAAGTTATCGACCATACTATAATTGTGTGTTTCCCTAGCTTGAGGGTTGTTGACATTTCGTCGTAATGGGATGCGAGGAATACAAAGGGGTGCTTCAGTATTATGGTGTGGAATCATCAAAGGGGGTCCAGTTGTGACTGAGGATTCTTTTGAGGTAGTGGGAGGAGAGTCAGGGGGTGTGTTGTATTGACGACTGCACGTCTGTAGAAGAACTTCTTCCTCGCTAGTGAGGAGGATAGTGTGATCTGTATGGGTGGCAGGGTTTTGATAATGTCCCATCGGTGGTGGGGCAGGATGTATGTCTTGTTGGGAATTCATCACACCTTGGTGTGGAATCAGTTTTTGCAACACCGTTGGGGGTGGTTGTTACATATATTGTTGTGGGGCCTACTGGGGGACGAGGTCCATTCACAGATTCTTTCATTCGTTTAATGTCAACAATTTGGAGGAAATGGTGAGTATAATGGCTATACTCACCACAAAGGGAATAAGGGAAGTTTGTCCAGATGTTATTCTTCCCTTGGAAATTGTTGTTATTACCTCCTTGGGGGTTCTGATTCTCTTGATTCTGATTTCCCACAGTAGGTTGGTTTTGTTGGGGGTTATTTCCTCCTAGTCCAGGATTATTATTGTTTCAGTTTTTTTCTTTCTTTTTGGAATTATTCAACTGATGGGATGAATTTTCTGTATTTAGTTGTTCAAATCTTTGAAATAGCTGAATGGGGGAGGGTTGAACAAAGTTAACCCCAACATGTGGTTTTCCTGGTTGTGGAGCCATGGGTGGGGGGGGACCAGGAAATGGAAAGTACGTATTATTTTGTGGCAATGATATGTATGGTACATAAGAAGGTGTGATGTTGTCACTAGTTCTTAGGGTGTAAGCTGAGGTAGAGGGGGTACCAGAACTTGGTTGTATAGCCATATGCATCATGGGTGTCGATGCGGGTCCACTCGTGGGTGGAGGGGGTACAATAGGGTATGGTTGTGGGTAAGGGGGAGGGGGGTAATAAGGAAGTCCTCCATATATTGGTGGATGTTTGGGTGTACCATACATGGGTGGTGGTTGGATGTACAAATTATGGTGTGTTGTGGTACTAATCAATCCGTCCGCGAAGTGAGACATGCCATGTTTGTCTTGGCCGAATGGTACAGGTCTTGGGAGGTCATGTAGTACTGTGTATAAGTATCCTAACTGTGAATAGATGAGGTCATATTTTTTAGCCTTGTTGATGGATTCTTCTTTGGATTGGGGGAAGGTGGAAGCCACATCTTTGCCAAGGAGGGAGACAAGTGATATGAGAAACCAATCAAGGAATTGTTGTTTGGTGGTTTCTTCTTTGCATAAACTAAGTCGTCAATGCCATTCGTGAATGTGGTCAGCGATATGTGTGGTTGAGGTTTGTTTAGAATCAGATATCAGTTCAAGAGCATTTTCATGGAAAATTGGTAATTGAAATAAGGTCGAAAATGATTTGGCCAAATATTCAAAAGTCGCATGGGACTCTAATTTTTTGTCTGCATACCACTTGGATGATGGGCCAGTGAGTGTGCATTGAAATAACCTTAATAGTATGGACTTGTCCATGATGTTGTTGGAAAAGCACCATAAGTGGAAGGTCATGACATGGTTGGTAGGGTTGTCTCCTGCCTTTTCTTCAAACTTGGGGATGTCAGAAGGTAGTTTGGTGGGCATTGCAGGTCATGTGGGGTCATGCAATATAGGATCATTTGTGAGCTTATTGAGAGATCCAGGATGTTGAGAGAAGCCAAGTATGGCATCTGGAGTGGTGGTGGAGGGTTAGTTCCAGCAATTGTGGGAATGGGGTGTGTACCTGACCCGTGAGGGGGGTCAGGTGGGGTTGTACTTCCTCCTTTGGTAGAAGTGTTCCCCCTACTTTATTGTAAAGGAAATCTAGTGGACGATTGACCTTGGGAAGTGGACCCAAGTAAAGTGGAACCAAGTAAATCTGATACCAAGATAGTAGCACTCATGGGGGTGTGAGAGGGTTGAGCCGATGAGTTGGAACGACTAGGAACTCCTCGAAGGGGAGGGATATTTTGCAAGCATCTGGAATGGTAGGGGTTCTGTGGGTCCCCTATGATGTCTGACTAGAAAAATGAGTGTGTGCAACTAGTGATGAGAGTAATAAATGAATGTGAGACTTTGTATTACTTGGACCTTCACAATATATATCACAATTATTTTGTAATCACAGGAGCATCATACATAAATCAATTGAAAAATAAGCATATATGTGGATAGGGGGATTTTTTCCATGTGGGAGAACAAAGAAAAAAATGCTTGTGTCCTAAAATACGTAACGTCCTTCCTCTCAAATAGCACTGGACCTTCTAGTAGCACTCGACAGTGGGGTCTGAAGCCACCAGAAGAGGAACTAGTGAAGGATGAAATAATCAGTTATAATGAGGGGTAGAGGGTGCATAGCCCACAATTTCCACCTAGGTAGATGTTCTAAAATTTTGTCACTAGGTACCTCGGTCAAACTGTGACATTTAGATTTTAGGCCTCATAAATGGGTCACGGGTTGGATCCCGTCCAAGAGGTGGGTGTCTTCAACCTTCACGGGTATCTCCCTGCCTTATGGTGTTAGGAACACTTGACTTGGAGTATTTAAAGTTCCCTATTTGACAACTTCTAATGTTTTGAATATGTGAGAGCCAGATAAGAGAGAGTTATTTGGATGCCTATCCCCGAGATCCTACCTATACTAAAATTTTTCTTTTGGCACCTCTTGTGGAGGAAAACTTAGTGAGTTTTTAGAAAAAATTTAGATGTGGTTATTTGAGAGATTGGGGGTGTGAACCAATCTCATTTAAATTAAGTGGGAGTGGATAGTCTCGTCAAAAAAATGGTGGGGCATTTCAGAATCCATTTGGAGGAAACTTACTTCAACCTCCATGATTCTACATGAAATTATGTGAGTGAGTAGTGACTTTGTGTGTGAACAAGTGAAAGTGTGACAAATTTTTAATAAGTTAGGTGTCACCTTGCAGCATGTGGACTTCATGTGGTACTTACAAGTTTTAATTACCTAATTTACTAGATGCCATTGGTACAACCTTGTGGAATTTTAAAGTCCCTATAGCACTAGCATGCGGACTTATGTGTCCTTACTAATACTTTAACTCCCTAGTGTGATTTAATCTAAGAAAGTTTTAAAATACTATCCTATATTGTGAGCATGTGGGCATGTATGGGTCCGTTACAAAACCTTTAAACTCTCCTAGTGATGTAATCTAAGAAAGTAGATTCAAAAACTATCCTATCTTTGTAGCATGTGGACATGTATGGGTCCTTACAAATTTAAGATGTGTTTGAAAAAGAAACTAAGAGGAGTCCCGAGGGGGCTATTGTCCTCTCTTAAATATTTTGTCTTTAAGGGAGATGAAATATTCCCTCAATCATTTTTCTGATTCTCAAGATCACTCTATGGTGCTAGAGAAGAGCATACTCAATTATTGACGTTCAATTTCTGGTCCCAATGCAAGTGGTTATATATGTGATATAGAATGCTTCCAACTTAATTTTAATCAAAGCAAGTCATCCATGTGGCAAAATGAAAGCAAAAAAAAAGGATAAATATGGATTTTAACCCTCTAAGTGCCTATGTTTTGACTAACCCTTCATGTGGAGAGGGAATCTAAGTGTGGTGCATATTATAATTTGAATAGAATCAAGTTTAAGAAGGCTATGGGACTTCAACATATCACAAACACCCTTACAATGTTTGAATTTCTGGATAGATGTGCGGGTTGCAGAGTAGGCCGAGGCGCATGTGGCACCAGTGCGCAAATCGAAAACAAACCATTGGCACAGGTGCACAGAAGGCACTGAGGAACGAGGGTCTCATGGTGCACGTGCTCGGAAGGCGCAACTATGGGATAAAAGACCCACACACTTTCTGTTACATGGTTGTGAAGAAAATTTCGGATGAAATTCTCTTCTCTCAACTCTAAATTTATCTTTTTGTAGGCAGGCTTGGGCCGGTTATGGTTCTTACAAGTTAAATAAACAAAAAATAAGTGCTCAAACAACCCAAATGGGGAGGAAATTGATACCTATCCCCCATGGAGTCACCAATCTGTTGTATCATTTTCATCACCTAAATGAGAAAAATAAGGACACTAACAAGTCCAATTGGGTTAGCTAGACAGGACAGAAATGAGTGCAAGAGTTATAAACATCAAGCACAATAAGAAAATAAACAACTAATCTAATAACAATTAAAGAAACTAAACTAATATGCATAAGGGAAATAAAACAAAAGAAAGAGCGATATTCATGCCACCAATGGATAGATTGTATTAGTGGAAAAACACCAAAGAGAAAGGGAGACTTATGGGTCCCCTCTTCCTCCAAGTGAGGGCTATTGAACCCCCACTGATTGAGCTCTTCTTACAAATAACAAACTAAAATAAAATGGTGAATAAATCCAAAGCTCAATCACTCAAGAGGTGATTTGAATGGGTCAATGAAATGATGCTTATATGCTCCAATGAGGAAAGAGGTTTCTTGCAGGAAAATAGAGGCAGCATAATAATACAAATAGATTCTTGGAAATATAGTGCACCCATGGCCTATTTTTATAGTAAAGCTTTGAGGAATTATCCAACCTCTCTTTAGTGTGAACAAGGGGCCCTTTAGGGCACCTCTAGGTCTTTGACCAGCCCCCCACTCAGATTCAACTTGGATTTTGGGGTCAAATCGACTTGGGAGATGAACCAGAAGTGGGTGGGAGGCCAACTAGAACCATTAATGTGTCTTTTTGAAGTGTGCATGGATTTTTGCATCCACAATCATGCATCGAACACATGTGCACTTTTCTGGTGTTTTCGACTGGTGCACGTGCGCGTGCTTCCTTTGCATTCTGATCGCATGCTGATTTTATAACCAGTTGTATAGTTTTGTGCCTTTTGGAAATGAATTTTTTGGGCCATGGATAAACTAATAGGTGTTTGGAGATGTTGGATTCCTGTAACCATTTGCGGACGAAATTTCAGTGATAACAGTTGCTGCTAGAGGAGGTGGTGGCGGAGGTGGCGGAGGTGGAGAAGGATTTGATGTTGGAGGAGGAGGAGGAGGTGGTCAAGGACCACCCCCACCTCCTAGAATTTTTGCTAAAGTAGTTGTTAGGTACGTTTATTTAGTCCTCTTAGTTCCCCTCCATGATTTACCCAAAAACTATATGAAAAAACTGCCAAAGTTCACAAGAGAGGGAGACTTAACGACCACTGAACACATAAATGTTTTCAATCAATTTGTTGATATCCTTGGCCTTAAGTACAAAGATGTTTATTCAAGGCTCCTAGTTCAAACTTTCGAAGTACAGGTGAGAACCTAGTTCTGAGGGCTGCCGACAAGTTCTATAAGAACATATGACGAGCTAGAAAATGCATTTCTCACACAATGGGAAGAGAGGAAAGATCACCTTAATTATCTAACCGAGTTTAGAGATTTAAGAAATAAAAAATTCAAAGACCATTCTTGAATTCACTCAGAAATTTAATAAACTATATAGCAAAATTCTAGTTGAGGTTAAACCTTCCAAAACTGTAGAAAAAGTGACTTTCGCCGAAGTTTTTGAGCCTGACTTTTCCTTACTGTTGAGGGAAAGGAGATATGCATACCTCACAAGAATGTAGGACAATTCTATAGAAATCAAATCAAATATGATGGCATTGAGAAAGTTGAAAGCTAAAGCTGAAACAAGAAATAAAGAAACCAGACGATTTAGAGAACAAGTAGGACCCTCCAGATCTGGGAGGTCTGCGGAAGACAAAATGGATGACATGGAAAAAATAATTAAAGAATTATCAAACAAAATATCGAGGATGGAACTGAATCAATCTAAAATGGATCAATTCACTAGAAAATATTTCAAAAGAAAACATAATCCTCAAATGCAACAAATACAAATAAAAAATGAAGATCAAAAGATTTAGACCCCCTTTAAAAATGAAAATTTTATAGGAGGAGATGACATGCGAAACTTTGAGGAGTTAGAGGAAGACATGAATAATCTCAGCGATTACAGTCAAGAACCTCATTTGACGAGGCAAGATTATGAAAGGTCTTTAGGTGTAGAATACCTGTTTAATGATGATAGCATAAATATAACAGAAAATTCTTCTTATCAAGGAATCGTCGACAATATAATGGTCGAGCTTCAACAGAAGTATAATTTAAGGCCTAGAGATAGAACTGTTACAATTTCCCAACCGAAGAAGATATTGACAAGAAGTAAAGCGCGTGAGGCAGCTCAATCAGCAGTTGAAACATAGACTACCAAGACAAAAGAAGTTGAAACATAGACTTCCAAGACAAAAGAAGGAAAATTCCAACTGTAAAAAAAAATACAGCCGAAACGAAAGCCACATAAACTAATAAATAAGAAAAAAGGGAGATAGAGATCCCAACCAGAGAAGCCGAAAAGACAATGGGCAGTTTCAATCTAGAAAATGAAATTAATAAAATCAAGATCCCTGTACCTCTGGTTGAATTGGAAAAAAAACCTACATATAGAAGGCAGATTGTCAAAATGATAAATTTTTCGGATAGTGTAAGTCATGTGGATGTTATAAATTTAGAATATGATAAACCGACTATAATGTTTGGTCCGCATTTTGAAAATGCCAGAGATTTTGTCGCTCCTTTCTACATCACGTTGATTGTGCATGCTCATTTTCTCCATAATTGTATGTTATATTCTGGAGCCTCCCACAATGTGATGCCCAAAGCTATTATGGAAAAATTGGGCCTTGAAATTACCAGACCATACAGAGATCTGTATTCTTTTGATTCGAGAAAAGTTAAATGTATGGGTATGATTAAAGATTTAGTGGTTAATCTTGCACAGATTCTTGTAAAAAGTATTATGATGGATGTGGTTGTTGTTGATATCCCTGCAAAGTATGACATGTTCTTATCCAGGTCTTGGGGCACCAAAATTGGAGGATCCCTTCAACTCGACATGACGCACGCTACAATCTCGATCTTCGACAGACAGTTCACTCGCCTGTACAAAGAAACAAGGTTGGCATATACTATAAGTGACCCACATAATACAAACAATTACCCTGTTTATATCATCGATCAAAATTTAGAAAACTGTATATTATCTCTCGATGATGATTTAGATGAATGTATAGAAGAAAGTTGTACAGAAAAAGAAAAAATAGAAAAGACAAATAAAAATGTAAATAGTGTTGGAGTTTGGAAAATGTATTTCGATGGTGCTTCGTCTTGTGAATGAGAAAGAGTTAGAGAGTTGTTTGTGGAACCTAGAGATGAGTTCATTATTCCATTTTCCTACAGATTACAGTGGGACATCGATTATACCAATAATGTATGTGAATATGAAGCCCTGGCCTTAGGATTAGAGGTTGTCAGGAAGTTGAAAATTGAAAATCTGATAGTTTATGGTGATGCAGAATTGATTGTAAAACAGATAAAACAATAGTATTAGGCCAAACACCCAAGACCGAGGTCATACAGAAATTGTGCTTGGGATATGATTGATAAATTTTTCTCATCGTTTAATATTCATCACATCCCCAGAATGGAAAATCAACAGGCAGATTCATTGGCCAAAGAAGCGACAATGTTTGTACCTCCCACTGTCCTCAAACTGAAGTATCACATAAGAAATGAGGCACAGACCCTCAATACCAAACAATGTTAAACACTGGTAGGTCTTCGAAGATGATGAGCAAATCAGACAATTCTTAGAAATGGTGGACGAATTTTCTGAAACGCATATTGATAAGGAAAATCATAATGACCCTGCTTGGATCATGCAGGAAGGGGAAAATCCTCAGAAGTTCCAGGATAAGATCGCTAATCACCGTATGTTGTTACTGAAAAATAATCAGATCCATAAAGGTATGATTCCTTTGGAAAGATTATTTTATCATGATGACATTCCCTTAAAGTCTACTTTGCAGCCTCAGCCTGAAGAAGTTGAAGATTGTAATATAGGCACCAAGGAAACTCCAAAACTGGTAAAATTATCTAAATACCTTCCCCCAAAAATGAAAATCAAATATGTCGAGTTACTCAAGCAGTACAAGTATGTTTTCACTTGGTCTTATGATGAACTAAGAACTTATGATACCATCGTAATCGAACACAAAATTCCCTTAAAATAGGGTGTTAAACCTTTTAGGCAAAAGCTCAGATAGATAAATCCTATACTACTGCCTGTGATAGAAAGGGAGGTGAAAAATCTCCTAGATGCGAAGATAATTGTTCCACTCAGGTATTTCGAGTGGGTAGCCAATCTGGTTCTAGTCAGGAAGAAAAACAGTGAAATCAAACTATGTGTAGATTTCAGAAACTTACACATATCATCCCTCAAAGATAATTATCCATTACCTAAAATGGATCACGTATTGGAAAAAATGGTGGGAGAAAATAGAATGTCTATGATTGATGTCTTTTCAGGCTATAATCAAATTGCGTTCCACGAGGATGATAAAGAAAAAACTGCGTTCACCACCCCATGGGGTACCTTTATGTATGACAAAATGCCATTCGATTTGATGAACGCAGGAGCCACTTTCCAACGAGATATGGACGCAGCCTTTGTCGACGAAAGAGATAAGTTTGTTTTCATTTATGTTAGTGCCAATTCTTGCAAAGTCATGAGTGTCGAGCATGACACACAGAAGAAATCCATTTCAGGCCTAAAATCAAGCAAGCGGGCTTTTGTTTTCAGCAGTGAGGATCCACAGATGGAGTAGATCGACGGTCATCGGGTAGGCTTGAGTCGCGAAATTGCATGAGGTATAGCGCATGGGCTCATTTCTTATCACCAAAGTCATGAAATGATTATCCCTTTCGCGTTTTCGGCTACCGAGACTTGAAAGAGACAGAGGGGTCACTCCTCCACTGCATCGGGAATCCCCGAAACCCGAAACGCGAAATGTAAAAGCCGCCCAGGAGCCTTTCAGTATTTCAGCTATCGAGATGTCAAGAGGCAAAGGGGTTCTTTCTTCCATTGCATTTCAAAACCTCGAAACTCGAAGCACGAAATGTAAAAGCACCCAAAATCCATTTTGGCATTCCGGCTACCGGGATTTCAAGAGACAAGGGGTGCTTTCTTCCACTGCATTTCGAAACCCCGAAACCCGAAGCGCAAAATGTAAAAGCACCCAAAATCCATTTCGAAATTCTGGCTACCGAGAATTCAAGAGACAAGGGGTGCTTTCTTCCACTGCATTTTGAAACCCCAAAACCTGAAGCGTGAAATGCAAAAGCGCCCAAAAGCCATTTCAGTATTTCGACTACCGGGAGTTCAAGAGACAAAGGGGTGCTTCTCTTCCACTACATCGAGAATCCCCGAAACCCAAAATGCGAAATGTAAAAGCTGCCCACGAGCCTTTCGGTATTTCGACTACTGGGACTTCAAAGGACAAAGGGGTCACTCCTTTATGTTTTCAGTCTCGGCCACCCTCCATGGAAAAGGCAGTTAATGAATATTGAGTAGGTGGTTGAGACCTCAGCTCAAGCCATGAATGCAGGGCATGGAGGTGTTGGCAGGCAGTCTGCCTAAGATCATCCTGTGTGTAGGTTTTCTCAAAAGAGCCATGCCGATATGATGTCCTCAACTGATAAGAAGAACCTGCGAATGCTAAGTTAGACTTTAATGTCTCACCCGTTGGTAAATATGTAACAGACAGCGAACATGCAGTGTATACTTGTCATTGATGGCAAGTACAGTTGTAGTTGTAGTGATGGCTTGAGTACAACAACAATGAATAGCAGCGCAGCAATAATCGGGAGGAGAAGAGTCAGTGACCGTTGGATCCCATTCAAATTTCCCGAAAGAGCGAGAGCCGTTAGATTTGGTGTAGGGTCATCGACAGCCGTCAGATCTGTAGAAGTTGCAAGGGAGATAAGCCTCAGGAGCAAGAAGAGAAGTCCCGACACGAGGAGTTGTCATCGGGATATCAACCATCGGGAGATCGGAGTTCTCAAGGTCGTGAGAACCGGGACATTGAAAGTCTCGAAATCCTGACATAATCGGGACCATCCATTTGGAAGGACGCGTGGCAGCGATCGGGCGCCACCGGGAGAAGTTCGACAGGAGGCTTCATCGGAGTATCGGGGATTGGGACTTTGAAATGTCCAATTCACTTGACAACAAGAACCCCGAAATCGTGATACGCAATTTCCCGATAAGGCATATAGCGTGTGGGCCACCCAGGAGTCAGTGGAGGATAGGTGGAAGGAGTACGGAGGAAGTTGGGGATCAACATATCGCGGGTCCAAGGGGTGTATCCATATTGACATAGTAAACCCCAAAACCCCGACGAGAGGTATGGTGGTGGTCACATGATAGCAGGTCACATGGACCATTGTGTAGCCGGAAGGGGCTAAAGCTCGGGAAAGGAGCACATCGGGGATCGGAGAATTAGGGGTTCCGAGTACATGTGCATCTCGACACTAAAAGTGTCGAAACCCGATTTAAAAGGCAAGAATAATATAGATTATCCAATGGTGCGGATAAAGCTTGAATTGATCGTAAGTTTACTGTTCTTCCACACACATTTAACTCTTTCAGTTACAAATCCGTTAGTGAAACAACCTCATGATTGCAAATTAGTTGTCGATCAATTGGCGTTTCGGTTGGCTGGACAGTTGTCGTCATTTTGCCCAAGGAGTTGGGAAGTTGAAACATTGTGCCAGTGTGTATAAAAGAAGATGAAACAGACTGTGTCGGGTTAGCCATTCTGAAGTGAAAATGAATAAACAGTAAGAAAAAGAAAAGGAGCAGAGGCATAGCAGGAAATTGAGAAAATGTGTAGAGGGAGATGAAACGCAGAGCAGAAGTAGAGTAGAATGACAAACAGAGAAGAAGCAGAGAAGAATTACAAATAGAGTAGAAGCAGAGAAGAATGACAGACATAGCAGAACTAGAGAAGAATGACAAAAAAAGTTGATGCAGAGCAGACCTGCTAAACAAATAGAAGAAGGGAAGAATTGCAGAACAGTTTGTTGAAGATCAGATACAGAGAAAGATTGGTAAGAATTGATTTATCTGTGTAGTTGTCTGTGTATTCATTATTTGATATTTAAGGGTGGTTGGGAGGTGCTTGGGAGGACTGTTGTCCTCAGAGGTTCAAGTGGGAGGTTGAACACAGGAATTTGTTGCTTCCATCTGGTTGCAGCCAGAGAAACAAGGGTGGCAGGGTGGTGCTAGGGAGAACAAGTGTTCTTTGTTATACAGGTTGGAGCCTGTGTAACTGGAAGTTGGGGCTTCCATCCAGTTGGTGCTGGAACATTCAGGAATTTGGTGCTTCCATCCAGTTGGTGCTGAAATATTCAGGGAGTTGGTGCTTCCTTCTAGTGGGTGCTAGAGAAACCAGAGAGTTGGTGCTCTCAAACAAGTTGCAGCTTGTATAACAGAGGTAGCAGCCTCACATTGAGTTGGTGCTCAATTGTAAATGATGTACAGAACTGAAAAAAGACTACCTATCATTTCAAAGAAGAAGAGGTTTTTTCCCTTTATGGGTTTCCTCGTGAAAATCTGTCTCTGTGTGTACTTTATGTGTGACTGATGGTCTTTACTTTTACTGTCCATATGTTGTATGTTGTTGATGATCACTTGAATGAAGATTAATAATATTTAAAAGGTATAAAATTGTTTAAGCTCATAAACAACTGATTCACCCCCCCTCTCAGTTGTTTTAGTATTTCCAACATCACCTACCCTCTTGCTGCCAAGAGAGCGAATTGCTCTGAGTATATATACTCAGTTTTTGTATTTTTGTAAGCATCGATGGTAGAGATAAGCTCATGACTGTAAAGATTTAACAAAGCCTCTGGTTCTTTGGTTATACAAATGATATTTTGAGATTTCTTGTTTAATGGTGGACAACCTCCTCCTTTCCTTGTTCCTCTAAATCTGAAATCTCGGGGTATGGATGATCCTGTCAGGTGTTGTTGTAACTATATAATGCATGTTTGATTGTATTAGTTTCACGACGTTTAAGGTTTACTTTGAAGTTTCTCTAGTCTGAGAGGATCTCATATATGAGACTTTCCCCCTTTCTTTTCTTTCACTTACTCACCACTATGCAAATTTACTGGCCTAAGTTAAATAAAGACCTCGCATGTCCTTACTGTTCCAACCCAGTTTTCTGAGTGAGTGATATTGTTCTGAGTTTACTTCCATTCGATCACCCCCTTTTTAACAAATTGTGACATAAACTGATGGGCCTCAGGCTTACTTCTACTGCAATCCAGGAGTGACTTCTGTAGCCAACATTTCTGGCGCCGTTGCCGGGGACGAAGTTGAAAATTTTCCTTGGGATTGAACGACATTGAGCCTATGATTCTGAAGGTGCATCAGGCATCAGAGCCTTACGAGATTGCTACTGTGCACTTGGCGACTCCATTGTGAAGACTCCACTGTGGTGAACCTGTTGTTTTAGTTGTGGCTTCCAGAGGTAGACACACGCAGTCCCATCCAAAGCTACCTCTAGCTACACCTGAAGCTGATCCGGAGGTGATTTTCAGAAAAGGAAAGGCCTCTAAAGGAGAAACTTCCACTGTCAAACCAGGTAATCTACCATCTCCTTTTGTAGGAACTCCATTTTCTTCTTCTCAACTTCCTAGCAGACCTTTTTTTGAAGTTTCTCATTTCCTGAATTTCGGGAGTGTTCCTGCTGAGTTTTCCCCTCCTGGTCTGGGATTGGAGGGAGAAATCCTTGTCACTCCCCTCTACCCTGAAGTTGTACCTTGGCGTAGACCCAGGACCACAGAATATTTCCCCACTCCTAGCTTTACCACTCCTCCTCTTGTTATTGTTGTTGCTACTGCACAGAGAGAAGCATCTGCTGACTCAAGCCCTTTAGCCTTCTCTCTGAATCCCCCATTGTTTCCCCTTCCACCTGGAAGTTCATTTCTAGTATCCCCTATTCGAGCTCCTTCTCCTCCGAGTTCTCCTCCACCTAATATTCCTATGGCAAGAGATAATCCCCCGATGAACAGAATGGAGGCTATAATAACTGTTGGGTATGCTCCCCTTGTGTTACCTCAGCCTCTCAATGCCCTTCCAGCAGATGGATACCTTAAGCAGCCGCCCAAGTTTACAGGCGAAGGGGACATAGCTACAAATGAACACCTTGAAGCCTTTTACAGTTTTACAGATGATCATGTTATCATGCATGCAGACATATGGATGAGAATTTTCATCCATAGCCTTGAAAGCGAGGCTAGAAAGTGGTTTAGGGCCCTTCCTCCTGGATCTATTCATGCAATTGAGGCTTTGGATAATGCTTTTTTGAGATAGTGGGGAGACAAAAAAGACTTCATGTATTACATGATAGAGTTTGGATCTTTGAAGAGAAAGGAAGGAGAGTCTGTCTTTGACTTCTCCAAGAGATTCAATAAAATGTACAATAAGATCCCCGTTGAAATAAATCCCTCAGAAGCCTCTGCTAAGATCACTTATGCTAGCACTTTTGATCCCGATTTCTGACTTCTATTGAGGGAAAGGAGAGAAACTACACTGGCTCACATCCAGGATGAAGCCGTGGAAGTAGAATCTAACATATTGGTTGTTTACCAACTCAGGAATAAGGTTGATAGAGACATATCCAGGAAGAGACCTGAAGCCTCCCCATCCAATTCCTCTCCCCTTCCCCTTCAGACGGACGAGGTAACTAAAGTGTTGAAGTCGCTTTCAGCTAGAATGGAAAGGTGGGAGTTAGAAGGGAAGCCCATGTACAAAAATCCCCAAAATACTGATAATAGAGGCTTCAGGAGGCCCAACAGTAATATGCCACAGGCTTTTCCAAGGGAACAAAGGAGCAAAGACAGAGATGAGCAGAGGATCCAAACCCCTCTCCAAAATAACCTAGTTTCTCACGAGGAAGGAGAGGAGATAGATGAGCTCGATCTTGAAATTCACTGTATTGAGGACACCTTCCCTTTTCCCCATTTGACTCAATCTATATATGAAGAATCCCTTATGAACAGTCAAGTCAATGAATTGGTAAAAGGGGAAAAGGCCAACAACACTCCTCACAAATATCATCTTAGGTCAAAGAATAAATAATGAGATTTTGATAGCCATGATCAACCCCTCATAGTGGAAAAACCTGCTAAGCCTGCTACAATTACTACTAAAGAAAAGAAAACTTAGTACTTCGCCAAAAGCCAAAGAACCTGTTTCTAAGGTAAGGGAAGCTCCTAAGCCTTTTCCCTCCTTTAGTTTTGAGCATGAAATTCAAAAGATTAGAATTCTTGTACCCCTCTCAGAGCTAGTTAAAAATGAAGATTTCAAAAGGTCCCTTTCCAAGCTGCTACAATCTGAGTCCCCCCAGCCTTCTGTAGACTCAGTAAATCTTCAAGATGAAAAGCCAACAGTCATCCTAGGTCCCATGGTAGAAGAAAAAGATGATTCATCCCCTTCCTTCTACACATCCATGAACATACATGATAAGGTGTTGCATAATTGCCTCATGGATTCAGGAGCTTCCCACAACCTTATGCCCAAAATAATCATGGAAGAATTGGGACTGGAAGTGACAAAGGATTTTCATGATTTGTACTCTTTTGATTCAAGGAGGGTGCAATGCCTTGGATTCATCAAGGACTTGGTGGTATCTTTATTTCAGCTGCCAACGAAGAGTGTGGTCATGGACATTGTAGTAGCTGATGTTCCCCCCAAGTTTGGCATGTTGTTGTAAAGATCTTGGATTAGAAAACTTGGAGGAACATTACAGATGGATCTCACATATGCCACCATTCCAGTCTTTGGAGGGGAACACAGGAGGTTGTACAAAGAAGCTCAGCTGGCCTACATTGTCAGTGACAAAGCAAACCCCACTAATCACCCCATCTTTGCACTTGACACTGATTTGGGGTCTAGTTTATTGCAGATCACTGAGACTCCTGAAGCCCCTTTTCAAATCAGAAAGAAACCCATATCTAATCACGAGATACCTCGTCCAACCACCTCTGTTTGGAAAATGTTCTTTGACAGAGATTCTTCTAGTGAAGGCATTGGCACTGGAGTGGTTCTTGTGTCCCCTTGGAAGGAAACCATATCCCTATCATACAAGCTAGAATTTGAAGCTACCAATAATGTGGCAGAATATGAATCTCTTGTTCTGGGTATGATGGCTGCAAAGGAAAGGGGAATTGAGGAGGTAGCAGTGTTTGGAGATGCTGAGTTGATAATCCAACAAGTTAGGAATGCTTATTAGGCCAAGCATCCTCGGCCCAGGGGTTACAAAAATGAAGTATGGGACCTGATTGATAATTTCTTCTCGGCTTTCAACATTTCTTTTATTCCAAGAGAGGAGAATACTTTGGCCGATTCCTTAGCTGTATCAGCTAGTCTTTTCAGGATCCCTCTGTCGCCTAAGATCAAATATGGGGTCAAGATAAGATATAGGCCATCTGTTCCAGACAATATCAAGCATTGAAAGGTATTCGAAGACGATCTTGAAATCAAAAAATTTCTTCAGTCCGTCGACGAATTTTTTGCATTGCACATTGATCAGGAGCCTAATCTTGAAAGTCACCCTCACCTTGAAGTATTTTTAAATAAAATTTCTAATCACTATATTATTCACCTGCCTAGCAATCACATTTCGAAGGGACTGGTCACTTTAGAAAGACTATTTGATGGGAATGATGCGACAGTAAAGGGTAGGGTTTCAAATGGAGATGATGATACAACGGAGTGCAATATCGGCACACAGGAGGATCCTAAGTTTGTCAAGTTTTCAAGCAGTTTGACCAAAGAACAGAGGGCCGAGTATATTGAGTTATTAAAAGAATTTATTGATGTGTTTGCATGGACCTATGAAGACCTCAATACATATGACACATCTATCATTGAACACAAGATCCCACTGAAGGAAGAGGCTAAGCCATTTAGGCAGAAGTTAAGACAGATAAATCCAATGTTGTTGCCTATCATGGAGAGAGAAGTGAAGAAGTTGTTAGATGCCCAAATCATTGTCCCCTTGATATATTTTGAGTGGGTTGCCAATTTGGTTCCTGTGAGGAAGAAAAGTGGAGAAATCAGGCTCTGTGTCAATTTCAGGAACCTGAACAGGTGCTCAAAGAAAGACAACTATCCTTTTCCTCACATGGAACATGTTAAGGTCCTAACCCGCACATAGGTAGATCAATGTATTCAGATGTAATAAAGGTCAATATTAATAAGGCCTTTCAATAAAATAGAATAAGGCAAATGTAAGAAGACCTAATAGAAACTTTTGCTTCTAGAAGGATCTTCCTCTAGATGCTTCTCTTAATAGACATATTTAGTATAAATAAGGGTCGAGGGTATGAGAACCCTAGCTTGGAGATTATTGTAACAGAGCGTTGATCGATTGGAGGTTGCCCCCTCGAAGAGGCCTGTGAACATTACTTTCTGAATCAAAGTGTTAGTTATATTGCTATTGTTATATCATTTCTGTGTATTGTGAAGATTATGCTGGATATTTTACTGTTATTCTGCCATTTCTAGCATTTTATTTCTGTTCTGCATATTTTATATATTTGGTATATTGCAAGTGGTATCAGATCACTTTCCTTGGCATAAATTGTGGGTATTTTTTTTCCAGGGTAGAGACGTATTCTGGCGTCTTTAAGCCACAGAGATATGTCATTACGCGCATAAACCCGCGGTTGAGGGATTCATACACGCAGGAATTACAAGTGGTTATTAAGCGCACATCTGTTGGCCACCCTTGTAACCCCTGTTGGTACCCCTTCGAGTGGTAGCGCATCAGACAACACCTGTGTACGGATCAGCCTAGATTTCTTGAAGCCCTCTTTAGATAAACCTATCGACCGCCGGACTGCTATAGTGTCATCGAGAACATCACNGACTATTACTATTTCAGGAATATGACTTTGAGGTCATAGTAAAACCAAAGAAGTTGAATGTAGGACCTCATCATCTCTTGCTCATATTAACAGGAGAGGATGCAGGCAATTTAGATGATAATTTCCCAGATGTGTAGTTGTTTGCAGTAAGGATGGTGGATGATTACTTCGTGGAAATTATGGGATTTCTAAATATAGGTGTGGCCCCCTCTGACATAACAATTGCATAGAAGAAAAAAATGGTAATGAAAGCAACAAACTATTAGTTCGTTGTCGATAACTTGTATAACTTAAGAGCAAATGGGATATTGGGGTGTTGTGTACTAGAACATGAAAGGTCGGTTAAAATGGAGGAAGTGAATGATGTGATTTTGGGAGGACATTACGCAGGCAAAGAAACGACACAAAATATTTCACACACAGGGATTTGGTGGCCTACACTACACAAAGATGCGAAGGAGCATTGACAGTCATGCGACGTATGACAAAGAGTGTTTAAACCATCTTGACGTGATGAAATGCCACTCAATCCACAAGATACATTGCAAGCATTTGATAAGTGGGACATTGACTTTGTAGGTCTGATCAATCCACAAACAAGGAGATCAGGAGTATGATATATCATTACTACGACAAAGTAATTAACCGGGTGGGTAGAAGCAACACTAGTTACTAATTGCACTGCAGAGACTGTTGCACGGTTTTTATTCAAGAATTTAGTCACCAGGATTGGATATCCACGCATATTACTTAGTGATCAAGGTACACACTTTCTTAGCAAAACCATTACTGCATTAACTGAGGAATTTCAGATTCATCATCAGAAAAGTACACCATATCCACCCTCAAGCTAGTGGCACATTGGAAGCGTTTAATAAGATTTTGGAGAATACTTTGCCAAAAATCTGCAATGTTGAAAGAGATGATTGGGACTTACGCATCCCTGTAATACTATGGGCATATAAAATGACAAGTAACAAACTGATAGGATAGACATTGTTCTGGTTGGTCTATGGACATGAAGCAATGATTCCAATGGAATTCATTCTAACTATCCTGTGCATTGTAGAAATCACTCAACTCTCTGATGCAAATGCAATAGAGGAAAGATTGGCGTAGTTAGTTCAGCTTGAGGAAGACCGGTTTATTGCAGGATTCCATCAGTAGGTGCAGAAATCCAGAGAGAAGGCCTGACATGATCCACACATTAAATCCAATAAATTTCAAGTTGGTGATTTGGTATTACTTTATGACAACAAGTATCTGTAGGACCTAGGGAAGTTTCACATGCATTGGTTAAGTCCTTATGTAATCCAATAGATAACCGAGATAGGTGTTACATGGTTGGAAACCTTGAATGGATAGGTCCTGGAAGGACTGGTGAATGGAAGTCAAATGAAACTCTATAGAGACAACTGACCATCTACACAGTAACATGTGTTGTGCAAGAACCCCTGTATTATAGTAAGTGCACCATATAGTAAGTGTACCATAGTAACAAGAAAAACAAGAAAAACCAAATAAAAAGTATAAAAGGAAAGAAAAGCTATAAAAAGTAGAAAAATGAGAGAAAAACAATAAAAAGGTAATGATAGGAGAAAGAAAAAAAGTGTGTGAAATCCCAAGGTAGTAGAACTTGTGCGACTGCGCTGATCATCTCATAGGAATACAAATAGGCCTAACAATGCCATGTATGGATGGAAGGAAAATAACCACTACATATGTTGGCATGAAAAGAAAGCATGAAAAAGACAATTGGACCATCAGTGTGACAGGCCATAAAAGAACCACACAAGCATTCACTCAGGAAAACCGCCAAGAAATCACGACCGAGACGATACGAGGGAGCAGGGTTGGAATTTCAAATCCCAACATCTCGTCAAATTTGACGGTTTCGCAATTGAGATACACATTTTGACAGATTTCACTAAGAATGTTGATGGTTTGTCAAAAACATTTAACATATTTGATGGGCAAATCACCCCATGACTCGCAATTTGCTCGTCAAATTCCTTCCCTACGAGGGAGAAATAACCTGAAGGATTTTGTAATTAATATGCAATGATGGAACAACTCATCAAATCCGGTGGTGGATGGGACGAGTTAGTTAAAATAAAATGGGATAGGTACGGTCGAAACGAAAGAACAAAAGCATAAGAACAAAAGAGTCCTACATTATCCACAATAAACAACAACCGTCCATCCCTAATCTCACCTCGAAGCAAATTTGGAATCAAAATCTTTGGCCCAAAGTCTTACTCTTCCTTTGGCTACTGGTAAAAAACAAATTCACGACTTGGGGAAATCTGACAAAACTAGGATTTGCAAGACCTTCCATCTGTCCGCTTTGTCATCAAGAACACAAGACCACAAAACATCTCCTGTCAACTCACCTCAAATATTTTGGACTTAAGCTCGACTACCTTCCGTAAAAATTCCAGCCTTCATGAAGCTATCACCCATTGGAATCAGATTGATTTCCCCAATCCTGTTATGTCACGAGCTTGGCAGCTGCTACTAGGTTTTCTTTTATGGGAACTTTGGAAAGAAAGGAAACAGATAATCTTCAAAGGGAAAAGTGAGAAGACATACATCATATTTGATCAAACTCAAAAAGACATCAGAGAAACAATCCTAATGAAAAAATGGACTGATCAACACTGGAAAAGTAGTCCCTTTTATGCCTTCATCCTGAGATCTTTAGGCCTCATAACCTACTTTGCAACCCCACTATCCCTCATCCTACCCCCTCCTCCCCAATCAAATGGTCTCCTCCTCTTGAGGGATTCATCAAACTTAACTTTGATGGCACCTCCAAAGGGAATCTGGGCTTGGCGG
>SNQJ01S0087348.1:6920-17996 GCA_010110895.2 Picea sitchensis
ACAAATAACCAACAAGGAAACCTCACATGGAGTTATTTACAATACAAGGATGTACATGTGTCAAACTAGGGTTTATCCAACCCCCAAGGTGAAACAATTTCCCAACATGATCCTCCTTAGGCTCAATGTGCCTCCTCCAAGATAGTATACTCTCCAACAAAATATTAGTCCAATGCTCCCTCTTCCATGGTAGTCTTATATCCAAGTGTCCTCGTGTTAATTGATCCTCCTCTAATTACATGCCACATTTCCTTTCATGTGATCGAAGCTACTCTCATGTGTGCCAATGAGGTCATAAAGCTCCAATGCTCCTCCTCAACAAATTTGTCTAGGTCCATCCCCAACCTCCATGAAGTATGCTCCTCAACCCAATGATTGAAATTGGATCTTTGACAAACCCTTTTGTAAATATTGTAATAATTATTTAACATTTTGTTTTATTTTAGTTTTTCTTTTGGAAATGTTGTAATTAGAAGTGAAATTTCGTGATGGTTGGCCTTCCAAATGAAGATCATTAAAACTAAACGTTGTAGTGAAAAAATGGGGGAAATGGAAGGAGAACTAGGGTAGTGCAATAACAAAAGAAATATCTCATAGAGTGAAACCTGCTCAATGTATGGGGGATGAAGGAGTCAAGGAGCCTATCCATGTTGAGAAAATGTGTCTATGAGCCATGGTCATCTACGATTTTGATCTGCTATTGAGTAACAAAGTATGAGATTTTGAGCATGTATAAATCACCCCTGTGTAATGAATTATTTGAGCATAATAAATATCCATTGGTTCTAGTTATTCCTATTATGCTTTCCTATGTATAATCCACTTATAATTCTACATGAAATCGATTTTCAAAATGTTGAATAAGAAATGGTTTAGGAATTGAATTTCTTGCTTCAAATAGAGATGGAATTTTGGCTAGCAACATATTAATCCCACTCATTGCATTAATAATTTGACAGTCAATTGTTTCCTTATTAATTTTTGGAATCATTAGTTTCTTGGGACCATGTGTGTGCCTTATACAAGGCATGCTGGTCTCCAATTGCCCTCCTTTTGTCTCTATTATTCCACTAGTTTATATTCTCAATCCCCCTTTGCATTTTGTGCAAGATAACCAGAGAAAAATGCACCATTTACACTTACATCCACCTCTTCCAGTGCAATAACAAATTATCAACTTGTGAAACACCCCATACTTGGCCCACACAGTTTGGAAATTATGTCCAAAATCTCATATGCAATTTTTCTCACTTGGGAATCAATGAGGAAGTCTTTCTAGTTCTTTTAGATCTGCATTTAGGTGTCATGTTTGAACTCAAAATTTTATGTGAGTGATGAGATATCAATGTCTTGTTGATACCCATTTTGGGCTTTGCTACATTGGTCAGAAGGCTTTGAAATTTAAGGAGGCTCAAAATAAGAGTGTCTAAGAAAATGAAGAGGTTGGTTTGCTAATGGAGCAGAGACCAGAGTGGCCGGATGGACATAATTTAACAGGGAAGAGTGATGCTCGGGCGTAGACATTTGGTAGGAGTTAAATAGTTTTACTCATATTTTAGCACAATGTCTTATGGCTCAAGAAATCACATGAAAGGGGTCTATTATGTCCAAGCCACTTGTAGTTGAATTTGTCCTAAGATTTTATTGTCTTCATTTTCCAGTGGTAGTCAATGCCACGGGGTTCATAATTAGGTCTATATTTGAGATTTTAAGTCAACAACACTGAGAGTTGAGTCATTACACAGAGAACTAAATTCTGTGAAGGATCCATGTTGATGAAACAAACAATCCATAGGCCCATCGTTTATTGATCAACTGGTATCAGAGTAGGTTCCAAAGACTTAGAGAACACCTGCATGTTAAACACCCACAACCAGTACCAAAGTAGTGGAAAATAATTATTTTCGGGCCTATAGAGAAGTAGAGGACCATCAATGGTAGGGATTCCTCATGAAGAACGTGACAAGGAATACCTGAAGGTCAGATTTGTTTGGTAGGAGTAGAGCATTGCTTACATTGACAAAATTGGTGACATAGTTGTTGGTGAAGAAAGATAGGGAAGCAAACTCAACAGAGAATGATCATGAAGAATACAAGGCTAGTTGATTCATAAATAGTAGGCCTATGGCCTGTCCACTTCGCCAATCATAGATCCTTCATGGAATTTAATTCTTTGAGTAATGGCTCAACTTTTCTAACTTAAAATCTCAAATTTAGACCTAATTCTAAACCCCTGTGGCATTGACTAGCATTGGAAAATGAGAACAATAATTTTTAAAAAAATATTCAAATGCAAATGGCTTTGACATGATAGATCCCCTTTCATGTGCTTTCTCTAGCCATAAGACATTGTGGTAAAATATGAGTAAAACTATTTAACTCCTACCAAACATCTATTCCTAAGCATCACTCTTCCCTGTTAAATTCCCCCCATCCCACCCTAGTCTCTACTCCATTAACAAACCAACCTATTCATCTGCTTGGGCACTCTTCTTTTGAGACTCCTTCAATTTAAAATCCTTTTCACCAATGAACCAAAACCCGAAATGGGTATCAGTAAAACAATTATATCTCAATGCCCACATAAAATTTTGAGCTAAAACGTGGAACCTAATTGCAGATCTACAAGAACCAGAAAGGCTTCCCCATTGATTCCCAGGAGAGCAAAATTGCATATGAGATTTTGGACATAATTTCCAAACCATATGGGACAAGTATGGGGTGTTTCACAAGTTGAGAATTCATTATTGCACAGGAAGAGGTGATTGTAAGCACAAATAGTGTGTTATGCTCTCATTATATTGCACAGAACACAAGGGGGGATTGAGAATATATGTTGGTGGCATAATAGAGCCAAAAGGAGGGTGATTGTAGACCAATGTGCCTTGTACAAGGCACACACACAGTCCCAAGTAACTAGAAATTCCATAAGTTAATAACACAACAATTGACTGTCAAATTATTAATGCCATGAGTGGGATTAAGATGCATCTAACCAACAATACATATCTATTTGTAGCAAGAAATTCAATTCCTAAATTATTTTCCTATTCAACATTCTGACAATTGATTTGATGCAGAATTATAAGTGTATTATACATAGGAAACCAAAATAGGACTAACTACAACCAATGAAGATTTATTATTCTCATAGAATTCATTACATAGGGGTGAGTTATGCATGCTCAAAATCTCATGCATTGTTACTCACTAGCAGATAAAAATTGCAAATGACCATGGCTCATAGATACCTTTGCTAAGTCTGGACAATCTCCTTGACTCCTTCGTCCACCAGAATTCCAAGAGGTTGCACTCTTTGATCTCTTGCTTCCACTGCTACACTCCCCTAATTCTCCTTTCATTCCCCTTAGTTCTTCACTACAACCTTTAGTTTTAATAAGATTCCTTTGGAAGGAAAACCATCATGATGGCTCACTTCCAATTCCAACTTTTCCAAAAGGAAAACTAAAATCAAACAAAATATTACATACTTATTACAATATTTACAAAAAGGTTTTGTCAAAGATCCAATTCGGATCACCCAAGCATCCTCAAGTCAAGTGTCCAACCTCCAATGTATATATCACATAGTCCCAAGATACAAGGGCTCAATGACCTCCTCCAAAATGTTAATCCTCCTAAGTATATACCTCTCCTAATTAAGAAACCACCCCCCTCAATGTGTGCACCCAAAGGGTTAGTCATCATGTCAACTAGGGTAACATCCTCCTCGGTAAGGACACATACTAACACTCTAACCAAGGTGAAGCATCCACCCAAACTGAGCCGGATTCATCCTTATGTCCATGAAGCATTTCCAAGGGGATAGGAAGCCTAGCACTCTCCTAACAAGGTGAAAACACTTTTGGAGTAACCCTAAAAGCTAACATTATGGTTATTAACCCAATCCCAAAATATGGGGTTGTGAGGATTGTATATTCCAAGGATGTGAGGTATGTTGGTCCTACAACTTATGCTTATGTAATTCCACTATACAACATTCACCTCACAAACCATGGGTTTATTATATGCTACTCTCACAACTTTCATTTAAAAAAACTTTCAATTACTTCAATAATTAGAAACCCTATGAATCCAATCTACGTTAAAGGAACTAGATTGATTCTCTCATTGTTTTGAAAATGAAAATTATAATGATCAATGAAATTTTCCATTCAACGTTTATGGTGTGTGACATTTGCATTGCATTTTTTCTTTCATTAAACTCAAGACAAGCATATGCATTCCATCTTGATAATCAAATATATTGTGTGAAAGATCTTGTGTGTTTTGATGAATTATATAATCAATTATTAATATGGCTCCTTGAATCTAATGAATTTTTTACTCAATTGCAGTGCCTAATGTGTGATTTGAAATAATTATAATCAATTATGGTGCCTAATGTGTGTCGTGAAATATTTATAAGTAGGAGGGATTACTTTATAAAGAGTGAACCAAGTAAAAAAAAGAGAAGGATTTGTGACTAGAATTTAAGGAACATTATAAAACTAATTTAAAAAGTTGGAAAAGTGTTTTAACAAAACGTGGTTGATTGGGGCTACTTACTATGCATAGGAATACTAGGGTGAAGAGACAAGATTTTGATGTTATTTATTCCAAGAGGTTGTTACAAAGACATATTCAGTAGGTTAAAGACTGAATCACATTAAAAGATTGATCAAGTGAAGAAAGAAATTAAAAGAGAAGTCTGAAAAATGAGTGGACCAAAAATCATAATTGTCTTACATATACAAGGAAGCTCTAAGAAAATACTTCATCAATGAAACTATAATTCACTTGTACAAGTAATTCAAGGGACATCACACCTGTGTCAAAGTTTGCAGCCTATTTACTCCACAATATATAATAGATGTCCATTTATCAATGTAAATAATGGAAAATGAATTATAAAATATGGTTATTTTTATATCAATTGCATGCAATTGGTATCAGAGCTAAGATCTTGGAAAAATTGTGGATTAAAAAAAAAATCTCTCTACCAAGTTGTTCACCATGCTCACTCCAATCTTCACTCCAACCATAATACCTTCTCTTCCAGTCATTGTACAACATCATCTTTCCAATCGTACAACATCATCTGTATGGCGTCACCATTTCCCCACTTATTGTGTCTTCTTTTCCAATCGTATAATGCCATATTTTATAGCTACAGTGTCGTACTAGTGTTGTATGTGGGGTACATATAGTAAAACCAATACATACAATTAAGTTCATTCTTATGCTTTTTTGCTCATACAAATAATCTAACTCTTCATGAGATAAATGAATAATTCAAGGAAGATCTCATGTGTTGGAGAGCCTCCCAATTCAAAATTAGCTTACATAGTGAAAAATATGGAAGCTAAAACTGGCACAAAAATTGAAGGGATCATCGAAAAACTTTCCATTCTTATGAACAAGGAGAAATCAAATTTCAAGCTGCTTAAGGAGGAGCTCAAACCATTAAAAAATGAAAGTAAGGGAATAAGTAGTGCAAATTCACACACATTTTTTTCATAGCCACACTAGTCATCCAACTCAAATTCATCCAATTGTTTTGCACACATGGTAAAAATAACAATACCCAATTTTGACGATGAGGATGATCGAGAAGGAACAAGTTGGGTCAATAAAGTAAAAAATTATTTATATTTTCATCACATACACATACTCGATGAGGAAGAGAAAATCAGCATTGCAGTGATGCACTTGGATAAATTGGCTTGTGATTGGTTCTTATGGTGGAACTCCAAATCTCAAAGGCTAGCTAGAGATTGGGACACATTCAAAAATATTTTTTTCAAGTGTTTCCAAGATATATAGGACCAAGTCTTCATCAGACTCAACTGGTTGCAACAATCAGGCTCAATGGATGAATATTTCAATGGTCTATATGTATTAGCCACCCACATTATAGACCTATCCAATAAATGTCTACTGAATATTTCCATATTAGGGTTGAAAACGAATATACAAGATGAACTCAAATTACTAGAACCCAAGGATATCGAGCAAGCACAACAAAAATGCAAACTCATTGAAGAAAAACTCATGTCATATCAACAATTCCCTGACCTCCAATCTGGGAAATCAAGTTCAAAATGTATTCCTCTTGATCTACGGGGCTCACAATCAGATAAAAGGGAGAACAAGAGATGATGTTTCACATGCAACGCACCCAATTAGAGTCGAGGGCATAAATGCAAAGACAAAATACTCTTCCTATGTGAATAATAATAATAATAATAATAGTGACAATGACAAGGAAGATGAATTTGGGAACACATCTACTAACGATGACACTAACAATGAGTATAATAAACAAAAGTCCACACCAACACTTTCTATCACCACAATGACAAGTAGCTCAACCCCAAACTCTCAAAGTATTTGGATACATTAAGAAAACTAAATTAATTGTGCTTATAAATAGTAGCAATTCACACAATTTTATAGATACAACAATCACAAAGAAATTAAATATATTTGTCTACCCTACCTCTAATTTACAAATCCTGATTACAAGGGGTAGAACTACTTCTTGTGATGGGAAATGTAATAAGGTAGAATTAACTATCAATGACTACAAGTTAAGATCTCCAACGTATGCCATGGTGATAGAGGGGGTAGACATTGTCTTACGAGCCCAATGGGTGGCCTTTATTGGGACAATAAGATTGAATCTACAAAAACAATTCCTAAGATTCTATATAAATGAAAAACAAATACAAATACAAATTCCATGGAATCAACAACCTACCCACCCAAATAGTTTCATCCAACAAAATGAATAAAATGATTCGGAAGGGAGCCCAAGTCTATGTTTTACACTGTTATTCAATGGAATGAATGTATGATGAAACAAAATATCCTAAAGGTCTCTATAAGATGCTTAAGAAATATAATACAGTCTTTCAAGACTTACCTTATGGCCTTCCCCTAGTACAACAAAGAGATCGTATCATAGAGTTCATTCTTGGATCAAAGGTAGTTAAGGGGAAGTCTTACAGAAAATTTCATCAACATAATATAGAAATTAAGTGTTTGGTTCAGGAATTATTAGACTATGGTACAATAAAAAGCAACAAGATCGTGTATTCAACACTGATCGTAATAGTAAGGAAAAAGGACGGCTCCTATAGACTCTGTATTGATTATCATGAACTAAAGAAAATTAGCATCAAAGATAAGTTTCCCATCCCATTTTTGGACAAACTATTTGGCAAACTCCACGAAGCCAAGTATTTCTCGAAACCAAATCTGAAATTTATATTTTATTAGATAAGAATATGAGAGGACATTCCAAACATTGTATTTTTGTACATATGAGAGCCTATATGAATTTCATGTCATGCCTTTTAGATTATCCAATGCCCAAACTACCTTCCAGGTAGTAGTGAAAAATCTATTTCTTCCACATGTGTAAACATTTGTACTGGTGTTCTTTGATTATATACTTATTTATAGTAGAAATTGGAATTTTCACCTTAATCACGTAGATATGGTGTTGAAACAATTAGAAGAAAAGAAGTTATATGCAAAAAAATCAAAATGAAGTTTTGGAAGAAGAGAGATAGAATTTATGGGGCGTGTAGTCTCAACAAAAGGAATTAAAGTGGACCCAAAGAAGATTGAAGCAATTACTATGTGGCTTGCACCAAAAACTATCACATCTTTACGAGGATTAGTGGTTCTTACAAGATGTTACAAAATATTCGTAGAAAACTATGCAGAGAAAGTTGCTCCGCTAACAACACTATCGAAAACAAACATTTTTAGATGGAATGGTGTAGTTGACGCTTTCTTTAAGAATATGGATACTGTAATGACTTCAACCTCATTTCTGGCTACCCCGTAATCGATTAAAACCTTTGTGCTCAAATTCAATGCTTCATGAACAAGAATAGGAGTTGTGCTTATGCAAGAAAACCACTACATTGCTTTCAAAAGTTGGAAATTAAATTCTAGAGAGGAAGCAAAATCTACTTATGATAAGGAGATGTTAGAAATCATTCATGCCTTGGAAAAATGGAAACAGTATATGTTTGGAGTCAAATTCTCGGACAAGACAGAGCACGACAACTTGAACTATTTCTTAAACAATAAGAGATTATCACCAAAACAACAAAAATGGGTAAGCAAAATCCAAGTTTTTTATTTTGAAACTCTCTACAAGAAGGTAAAGGAAAACCAAGTTTTTGATAGATTATCAAGAAAATAAGGGGATGTTACACTATGTTCAATTTCATCAATCACTCTTGAATGGATTTCTAATGTTCAAGTTGAATATGTGAAAAATCTAGAGATCAAAAAGATAATCAAGGAAGTCAATAACAATGTGGCATCACACTCCAACTTTACATGGGAAAATGATATACTATGGTATATGAGAAGAATATATTCACCTAACACTTCCAAATTCAAAATGAAAATCTTAAGAGAGAATCGTGACTCCCCTTTTGCGGGCCATGTTGGATTTGTCAAAACATACTGCAATATATGACAATCTTTCTTTTGGAAAAGAATGAAGGTTGGTATTCATAAATATGTAGTAGTGTTTGATACATGTTATCCCCAATTTCTAGGTATAACTAAGGAGACGATGTCTCAATCCCCTCAAGTTTCAGACATGGATTTCCGAGAGACAACTTGACCAGCAGTGTCCACTTGCACAAACAAAGACCCACCTCACCACCACAACTCCAATTTCATCAAGACGACATTCACCACATCAGTTGGCCTTCATAAGACATTGGGTCTTTCTCCTTGAGGTACAATTCATGTATTATGATGAGGGTCATTTCAATATTTGAGGCATTTGAGTTTGTTGCATCTATTACTATTTTTTATTATGTGACGTTTGCTTGGACATTATGCTCTTTGCCTTGTTTCACTTTGGTGGTTGACATTGTGCCCTAGTAAGTGGCTCACCCTTAAGGATAGGGATGCTACTGGGAGGTCCTCTTGAGGAGTCATTGTTCTAGTCCCTACCATACTTGTCACTTTCCACAATTCATCCCCTCATCTCCTTATCTTCTGTATTTTTGGGTGTACTGACCCAAGACAGGGTTGTCTCTCATTTCATGGGAAAAAGGGGCTGAAGGCATAGAGGCTTGTAGCTGGGAAAAGATAAAATCCAAACCATTAACCTTCTATATTCTCATCCAGGGATCTCGAGGACAATGAAACGTCTCTTATAAAAAATTGGTGGGACCCGTGAAAGAATAACTAATAAAAAATGTCAACTAGGGAGGGGCATGCGTGGGCATTGTTTTAATTACTTAGGTAGAATCCCCACACATGTTTCCAACTTGGGTAAGAATGATGTGACCAAGGTAGAGTCAAGGTGGGAAAATTTTGTATTTCTTAGGTATAAGCCCCACCTTGGCTTCAACCTGAAAACATCCTAAAAGAATCAAAGGAAATAAATGGGCCTGGAAAAAGGTTGCATTGAAAACGAAGGCGCATCACACCCTCTACAAAGTCACCCATAAGTGAGACACTACAACCCATTGTATGTCATGAGCACCCATAAATGAGATACATCATAGGAAGTTGACAAAGCATGGGTTGATTGAATGGTTGAATGCAAAGGAAGTTGAAGTGCATTTATGAAGAAAATAGGAAGCTTTTCTAACAAGCTTACTTATGCTTGTTAAGAATAACCTCACATCTTTAGCATACCAGACCTGTGCATAGCCACGTGACCAATAAAAGGATTTCCAGAGGTGGTTGGAACAATTAGTGAATGTTCTTATTTGAACCTTGAAGAAGGAAAGGGATAATTAAATGACCCGAAAACAAGACCTTGCAGATCTTCCTCTTTAGAATCGAAACTACAAATTGCAGGTGGCATTGGAAGGAATCCACGATATTCCAAAGGGGACAAGAAATAAGAAGAGAACTGATATAAGTGGATATCGATGGCCACCCACCTATTCCACTAGCTCAAAAAACAATTTTCCACCTTGGCAGTTTTTCGGCAGTTTTTTTTGGGTTCCAAACTTTCGAGGCCATTTTGAGGCCCTAAATGACGTGTTTTGGGGATTTGGTGCCTAAGTAACTAGCAAATGCACTGACCTGGGCCAATTTAAAATCGTTCTTCTCGGTTAGACCTTTCCAACAGGCTATAGTGTGCCTAAAATGAAGATCGTATGCAAAAGTTACGACCCCGAGAAGTTGATGTACTAACTTACCCAAACGAGGCCCACATGACTTTTGGTGCTTCATCTCCTAGGGTTAGGTTTTTGGATTTCTAGGTTTTTTGACATTCCTATTTATTTTAAAAATGCCTTCAGAGCCTCATTGTAATCCTCTTCTTGTGAATTAGAGTAGCTGTTAGGACCCTATAATGTACCTTTTTGCTCATACTTTTTTCTATCATTACATCCTTTTCCCACTCACATTTAAGCCTACATTATCACCTTAATCTATTTTTCCAAAGGTATATAACGTTTCTTCTTTTTTCTATATGTTTAATTTGTTTTACATGTAATTTTACATTACTTTCATACTTAGCCATTAATCAGAAACATATAGTTGCTAAAACAGTTTGAAGACTGCAGTTAATATATCGTTGTTGCTTGAAGACCACGTTGCTAAAACAGTCAAACAATACGCAAATCCCGTTGTTGAAACAGTCTATGATTTGCGATGCCGAAATAGTATTTCACATACAACAGTAACAAGAAAAGATAATTAAGGAGCTATTACACTGGCCGCAATAGCTATACCTCAAGCCACCACCATTACAACCATCATTGTTGCTTGAAGACCAATTTGCTGAAACAGTCAAACAGTACGCAAATCTCGTTGCTGAAACAGTCTGTGATTTGCGATGATGAAATAGTATTTCACATACAACAGTAACAAGGAAGGATAATTAAAGGGGTTGTTACACCGGCCGCAAAAACTGTACCTCAAGCCAGCACCATTACAACCACTGTAACAACATTTTGCTATGGAAGATCAGAATATCCTATTCCATAATAGAAGATTAGATCAGACTAAGAATAGGATTTGTATGTACACATGTAATTTTATGCTTAATTGTATTAAGAGGATTCTCCTCTT
>SNQJ01S0087348.1:33777-58424 GCA_010110895.2 Picea sitchensis
TGTGCAGAAATTTATGTTTCATCTGATCCCATGTTGTGATTACATGACCTCCAAGACTCATGAACCATCTTAATGCATTTCCCTTTAATGTTGCTGGAAATAGCTTTAATTTTTTAGCATTGGAAATGCAATCATAGCTTCTGCATAATATGTCAAACTCGAAAAGGAATTCATCAGGACCTTCAGAAGATAAACCATGAAATTTAGGTAAAGCTAAAAGTGGAATATTCTTCATGGGGGCTACTCCTCTAGGAATATCACCAATAGGAAATCCTAAGGTAGAAAAAGATATTTCATCGTTTACCTCTCCTTTAGGACCTACCTGTTCTTTATGGTGCAGTTCTTCATTATACCCATCCATGGTTTCTTCTATTTGTTCCCCTACTGCACTTGCTCGATCCTCAATGTTGTCTGTTGGTTTTTCAACTGTCTCCATTTCAAAGTTCGCTTGAAAGGAAGGTTGAGGCTTTGGTTTTTGAGAGTTTGGTTGTTGAGGAACAACAGATTCAGATTTTTATATAATCTTGTCGATAAAAGTCTTTCTTCCTCCTCTTCCTCTTCCCCTGCCACCTGTAGGGTCAGTTTCCTTGGGGGGTCCGTGTCCTCTCATGCAATCTGTACATCTAAAAGAAAAACGTAAATGATTTTGAAATCTATAATTTCCTTCCCCGACAACGGCGCCAAAATGTTGGTCACTATAATTGCTTATTAATTAAAACAATCAAGTGTTACATAAATTGTCAACCCAGGGAAGTCTGTTTATTTCAAAGGCAATCACACACTGTATATGCTCAATCTCAAAATCAATCCAAAGTTGTAGTAAAAATTACACTAATCACATCTTGCTTTGAACAGACTGAAGTTCTACTTTGAATTATAGTAAAAGCAATCTATCTATTGTAGAGTTTAAGATTCAAAGGAAAATAATTATCAGAAGAATCATGGATTACATTAAGAAACAACAACCTAGGAAAAAGGAGCCTTTCAACATACTGCAAAGAAGACTAACTATTTTGTAATAGAGAACAGGACCCTATTCCCCAAAGCATGAATCTTCAAAACCTGTCTCTGACTATCACACTTTCATAAACTCATTCTACAAACAGAATTACCAATCAAAATGATTAACAATTACCTAGGAATGAATTGTATGAAAACAATGTAACAATCAGTGGAAACAGAGTTTCAACAAAATAGAGTTTTAACAAGGTATGAATAAAAACAATACTAACACACTACAGAAACTAATGGATGAATCTTGTGAAGAAAGTGGGCCCTCTCCTTCTCACAAGATTCCCCAGAAATGAAAGGAACTAAGAAGGAATGCTCAGAATGATCTTTTATTCATTTGTCAAATGTGACAAGTTACAATAGCAAAAGTGAACACGCTCCTTCTCTGTAATTCCCTTCTAGCTAAGCCTTTCGTAATCTCCCCCTTCTAATGTTGATTTCTCCCCTATTTAAAGAGGAGAATCCTCTTAATACAGTTAAGCATAAAATTACATGTGTACATACAAATCCTATTCTTAGTCTGATCTAATCTTCTATGCTGGAATATGATATTCTGATCTTCCGTAGCAAAATGTTGTTACAGTGGTTGTAATGGTGCTGGCTTGAGGTACAACTATTGCGGCCAGTGTAACATCTCCTTTAATTATCCTTATTTGTTACTGTTGTATGTGAAATATTGTTTCAACATCGCAAATCACAGACTATTTCAGCGACGAGATTTGCATACTATTTGACTGTTTCAGCAACGTGGTCTTCAAGCAACAACGATGGTTGTAATGGTGTTGGCTTGAGGTATAGCTGTTGCGGCCAGTGTAACAGCTCCTTAATTATCTTTTCTTGTTACTACTATATGTGAAATACTATTTTGGCATCGCAAATCACAGACTGTTTTAGCAACAGGATTTGCGTATTGTTTTACTGTTTCAGCAACGTGGTCTTTAAGCAGTAACGATTTATTAATTGCAGTCTTCAAACTGTTTTAGCAACTATATGTTTCTGATTAATGGCTAAGTATGAAAGTAATGTAAAATTAAATGTAAAACAAATTAAACATATAGAAAAGAGAAGAAATGTTATATACCTTTGGAAAAATAGATTAAGGTGATAATGTAAGTTTAAATGTGAGTGGGAAAATGATGTAATGATAGCAAAAAGTATGAGCAAAAAGGTACATTATAGGGTCCTAACAGCTACACTCATTCACAAGAAGAGGATTACAATGATACTCTGAAGGCATTTTTAAAATAAATAGGAATGTCAAAAACCCTATAAATCCAAAAACCTAACCCTAGGAGATGAAGCGCCAAAAGTCATGCGGGCCTCGTTTGGGTAAGTTAGTACATCAACTTCTCGGGGTCGTAACTTTTGCATACAATCTTCATTTTAGGCGCACTATAGCCTGTTGGAAAGGTCTAATCGAGAAGAACAATTTTAGATTGGCCCAGGTCAATGCATTTGCTAGTTACTTAAGTCCCAAATCCCCAAAAAACGTCATTTAGGGCCTCAAAATGGCCTCGAAAGTTTGGAACCCGAAAAAAACTGCCAAAAAACTGCCAAGGTGGAAAATTGTTTTTCGAGCTAGTGGAATAGGTGGGTGGCCTTTGATATCCACTTATATCAGTTCTCTTCTTATTTATTTTCCCCTTGGGAATATCGTGGATTCCTTCTAATGCCACCTGCAATTCGTAGTTCTCATTCTAAAGACGAAGATCTGCAAGGTCTTGTTTTTGGGTCATTTAATTATCCCTTTCCTTCTTCAAGGTTCAAATAAGAACATCCACTAATTGTTCCAACCACCTCTGGAAACATTTTTATTGGTCACGTGGCTATGCACAGGTCTGGTATGCTGAAGATGTGAGGTTATTCTTAACAAGCATAAGTAAGCTTGTTAGAAAAGCTTCCTATTTTCTTCATAAATGCACTTCAACTTCCTTTGCATTCAACCATTCAATCAACCCATTCTTTGTCAACTTCCTATGATGTATCTCATTTATGGGTGCTCATGACATACAACGGGTTGTAGTGTCTCACTTATGGGTGACTTTGTAGAGGGTGTGATGCGCCTTCGTTTTCAATGCAACCTTTTTCCAGGCCCATTTATTTCCTTTGATTCTTTTAGGATGTTTTCAGGTTGAAGCCAAGGTGGGGTTTCTACCTAAGAAATACAAAATGTTCCCACCTTGACTCTACCTTGGTCACATCATGCTTACCCAAGTTGGAAACATGTGTGGGGATTCTACCTAAGTAATTAAAACAATGCCCACACACACCCCTCCCTGGTTGACATTTTTTATTAGTTATTCTTTCACGGGTCCCACCAATTTTTTATAAGAGATGTTTCATTGTCCTCGGGATCCCTGGATGAGAATATAGAAGGTTAATGGTTTGGATTTTATCTTTTCCCAGCTACAAGCCTCTATGCCTTCAGCCCCTTCTTCCCATGAAATGAGAGACAACCCCGTCTTGGGTCAGTACACCCAAAAATACAGAAGATAAGGATATGAGGGGTTGAATTGTGGAAAGTGACAAGTATGATAGGGACTATAATGATGACTCGTCAAGAGGACCTCCCAGTAGCATCCCTATCCTTAAGGGTGAGTCACTTACTAGGGCACACTGTCAACCACCAAAGTGAAACAAGGCAAAGAGCATAATGTCCAAGCAAACGTCACATAATAAAAAATAGTAATAGATGCAACAAACTCAAATGCCTCAAATATTGAAATGACCCTCATCATAATACATGAATTGTACCTCAAGGAGAAAGACCCAATGTCTTATGAAGGCCAACTGATGTGGTGAATGTCGTCTTGATGAAATTGGAGCTGTGGTGGTGAGGTGGGTCTTTGTTTGTGCAAGTGGACACTGCTGGTCAAGTTGTCTCTCGGTACTCCATGTCTGAAACTTGAGGGGATTGAGACATTGTCTCCTTAGTTATCCCTAGAAATTGGGGATAACATGTATCAAACACTACTACATATTTCTGAATATCAACCTTCATTCTTTTCCAAAAGAAAGATTGTCAGATATTGCAGTATGTTTTGACAAATCCAACATGGCCCGCAAAAGGGGAGTCACGATTCTCTCTTAAGATTTTCATTTTGAATTTGGAAGTGTTAGGTGAATATATTCTTCTCATATACCATAGTATATCGTTTTCCCATGTAAAGTTGGAGTGTGATGCCACATTGTTATTGACTTCCTTGATTATCTTTTTGATCTCTAGATTTTTCACATATTCAACTTGAACATTAGAAATCCATTCAAGAGTGAGTATTGAAATTGAACATAGTGTAACATCCCCTTATTTTCTTGATAATCTATCGAAAACTTGGTTTTCCTTTCCCTTCTTGTAGAGAGTTTCAAAATAAAAAACTTGGATTTTGCTTACCCATTTTTGTTGTTTTGGTGATAATCTCTTATTGTTTAAGAAATAGTTCAAGTTGTCGTGCTCTGTCTTGTTCGAGAATTTGACTCCAAACATATACTGTTTCCATTTTTCCAAGGCATGAATGATTTCTAACATCTCCTTATCATAAGTATATTTTGCTTCCTCTCTAGAATTTAATTTCCATCTTTTGAAAGCAATGTAGTGGTTTTCTTGCATAAGCACAATTCCTATTCTTGTTCATGAAGCATTGAATTTGAGCACAAAGGTTTTAATCAATTCCAGGGTAGCCAGAAATGAGGTTGAAGTCATTACAGTCTCCATATTCTTAAAGCAAGCGTCAACTACACCATTCCATCTAAAAATGTCTGTTTTCGATAGTGTTGTTAGTGGAGCAACTTTCTCTGCATAGTTTTCTATGAATATTTTGTAATATCTTGTAAGACCCAATAATCCTCATAAAGATGTGATAGTTTTTGGCGCAAGCCACATAGTAATTGCTTCAATCTTCTTTGGGTCCACTTTAATTCCTTTTGTTGAGACTATGCGGCCCATAAATTCTATCTCTCTTCTTCCAAAACTGCATTTTGATTTGTTTGCATATAACTTCTTTTCTTCTAATTGTTTCAACACCATATCTACGTGATTAAGGTGAAAATTCCAATGTCTACTATAAATAAGTATATAATCAAAGAACACCAGTACAAACGTTTACACACGTGGAAGAAATAGATTTTTCACTACTACCTGGAAGGTAGTTTGGGCATTGGATAATCTAAAAGGCATGGCATGAAATTCATATAGGCTCTCATATGTACAAAAAGACAATGTTTGGAATGTCCTCTCATATTCTTATCTAATAAAATATAAATTTCAGATTTGGTTTCGAGAAATACTTGGCTTAGTGGAGTTTGCCAAATAGTTTGTTAAAAAATGGGATGGGAAACTTATCTTTGATGCTAATTTTCTTTAGTGCATGATAATCAATACAGAGTCTATAGGAGCCGTCCTTTTTCCTTACTATTACGATCAGTGTTGAATACACGATCTTGTTGCTTTTTATTGTACCATAGTCTAATAATACCTGAAACAAACACTTAATTTCTATATTATGTTGATGAAATTTTCTGTAAGACTTCCCCTTAACTACCTTTGATCCAAGAATGAACTCTATGATACGATCTCTTTGTTGTACTAGGGGAAGGCCATAAGGTAAGTATTGAAAGACTGTATTATATTTCTTAAGCATCTTATAGAGACCTTTGGGATATTTTGTTTCATCATACAATCATTCCATTGAATAACAGTGTAAAACATAGGCTTGGGCTCCCTTCTGAATCATTTTATTCATTTTGTTGGATGAAACTATTTGGGTGGGTAGGTTGTTGATTCCATGGAATTTGTATTTGTATTTTTTTTCATTTATATAGAATCTTAGGAATTGTTTTTGTAGATTCAATCTTATTGTCCCAATAAAGGCCACCCATTGGGCTTGTAAGACAATGTCTACCCCCTCTATCACCATGGCATACATTGGAGATCTTAACTTGTATTCATTGATAGTTAATTCTACCTTATTACATTTCCCATCACAAGAAGTAGTTCTACCCCTTGTAATCCGGATTTGGAAATTAGAGGTAGGGTAGACAAATATATTTAATTTCTTTATGATTGTTGTATCTATAAAATTGTGTGAATTGCTACTATTTATAAGCACAATTACTTTAGTTTTATTAATGTATCCAAATACTTTGAGAGTTTGGGGTTGAGCTACTTGTCATTGTGGTGATAGAAAGTGTTGGTGTGGACTTTTGTTTGTTAGACTCATTGTTAGTGTCATCGTTAGTAGATGTGTTCCCAACTTCATCTTCCTTGTCACTGTCACTAATATTATTATTATTATTATTCACATAGGAAGAGTATTTTGTCTTTGCATTTATGCCCTCGACTCTAATTGGGTGCGTTGCATGTGAAACATCATCTCTTGTTCTCCCTTTTATCTGATTGTGAGCCCCTTAGATCAAGAGGAATATATTTTGAACTTGATTTCCCAAATTGGAGGTGAGGGAATTGTTGATATGACATGAGTTTTTCTTCAATGAGTTTGCATTTTTGTTGTGCTTGCTCGATATCCTTGGATTCTAGTAATTTGAGTTCATTTTGTATATTCGTTTTCAACCCTGATATGGAAATATTCAGTAGACATTTATTGGATAGGTCTATAATGTGGGTGGCTAATACATATAGATCATTAAAATATTCATCCATTGAGCCTGATTGTTGCAACTAGGTGAGTCTGATGAAGATTTGGTCCTCTATATCTTGGAAACACTTGAAAAAAATATTTTTGAATGTGTCCCAATCTCTAGCTAGCACTTGAGATTTGGAGTTCCACCATAAGAACCAATCACAAACCAATTTATCCAAGTGCATCAATGCAATGTTGATTTTCTCTTCCTCATCGAGTATGTGTATGTGATGAAAATATAAATAATTTTTAACTTTATTAATCCAGCTTGTTCCTTCTCAATCATCCTCATCGTCAAAATTGGGTATTGTTATTTTTACCATGTGTGAAAACAATTGGATGAATTTGAGTTGGATGACTAGTGTGGCTATGAAAAAAATGTGTGAATTTGCACTGCTTATTCCCTTACTTTCGTTTTTTAATGGTTTGAGCTCCTCCTTGAGCAGCTTGAAATTTGAGTTCTCCTTATTCATAAGAATGACAAGTTTTTTGATGATCCCTTCAATTTTTGTGCCAGTTTTAACTTCCATATTTTTCACTACATAAGTTATTATTTTTGAATTGGGAGGCTCTCCAACACATGAGGTCTTCCTTGAATTATTCGTTTATCTCATGAAGAGTTAGATTATTTGTATGAGCCAAAAAGTATAAGAATGAACAATTATGTATTGGTTTTACTATATGTACCCCACATACAACACTAGTACGACACTGTAGCTATAAAAGATGGCATTGTACAATTGGAAAAGAAGACACAATAAGTGGGGAAATGGTGACGCCATACAGATGATGTTGTACGATTGGAAAGATGATGTTGTACAATGACTGGAAGAGAAGGTATGATGGTTGGAGTAAAGATTGGTGGCTGGAAAAAGAAAAGGTATGATGATTGGAGTGAGCATGGTGAACAACTTGGTAGAGAGAATTTTTTTTTAATCCACAATTTTTCCAAGATCTTAGCTCTGATACCAATTACATGCAATTGATATAAAAATAACCATATTTTATAATTCATTTTCCATTATTTACATTGATAAATGGACATCTATTATATATTGTGGAGTAAATAGGTTGCAACCTTTGACACAGGCGTGATGTCCCTTGAATTACTTGTACGAGTGAATTATAATTTCATTGATGAAATATTTTCTTAGCGCTTCCTTTGATGAAATATTTAGGCTTATTACATTGGTGAAATATTTGCTTAGCGCTTCCTTGTATATGTAAGACAATTATGATTTTTGGTCCACTCATTTTTCAGACTTCTCTTTTAATTTCTTTCTCCACTTGATCAATCTTTTAATGTGATCCAGTCTTTAACCTACTGAATATGTATTTGTAACAACCTCTCGGAATAAATAACATCGAAATCTTGTCTCTTCACCCTAGTAGTCCTATGCATAGTAAGTAGCCCCAATCAACCACGTTTTGTTAAAACACTTTTCCAACTTTTTAAATTAGTTTTATATTGTTCCTTAAATTCTAGTCACAAATCCTTCTCTTTTTCTTACTTGGTTCACTCTTTATAAAGTAATCCCTCCTACTTAGAAATATTTCACGACACACATTAGGCACCATAATTGATTATAATTATTTCAAATCACACATATTAGGCACTACAATTGAGTAAAAAATTCATTAGATTCAAGGAGCCATATTAATAATTGATCATATAATTCATCAAAACACACAAGATCTTTCACACAATATATTTGATTATCAAGATGGCATGCATATGCTTGTCTTGAGTTTAATGAAAGAAAAATGCAATGCAAATGTCACACACCATAAACGTTGAATGGAAAATTTCATTGATCATTATAATTTACATTTTCAAAACAATGAGAGAATCAATCTAGTTCCTTTAACGTAGCTTGGATTCATAGGGTTTCTAATTATTGAAGTAATTGAAAGTTTTTTTAAGTGAAAGTTGTGGGAGTAGCATATAATAAACCCATGGTTTGTGAGGTGAATGTTGTATAGTGGAATTACATAAGCATAAGTTGTAGGACCAACATACCTCACATTCTTGGAATATACAATCCTCACAACCCCATATTTTGGGATCGGGTTAATAACCATAATGTTAGCTTTTAGGGTTACTCCAAAAGTGTTTTCACCTTGTTAGGAGAGTGTTAGGTTTCCTATCCCCTTGGAAATGCTTCATGGACATAAGGATGAATCAGGCTCAGTTTGGGTGGATGCTTCACCTTGGTTAGAGTGTTAGTATGTGTCCTTACCGAGGAGGATGTTACCCTAGTTGACATGATGACTAACCCTTTGGGTGCACACATTGAGGGGGGTGGTTTCTCAATTAGGAGAGGTATCTACTTAGGAGGATGAATATTTTGGAGGAGTTCATTGAGCCCTTGTATCTTGGGACTATGTGATATATACATTGGAGGTTGGACACATGACTTGAGGATGCTTGGGTGATCCGAATTGGATCTTTGACAAACCCTTTTGTAAATATTGTAATAACTATGTAATATTTTGTTTGATTTTAGTTTTCCTTTTGGAAAAGTTGGAATTGGAAGTGAGCCATCATGATGGTTGTCCTTCCAAAGGCATCTTGTTAAAACTAAAGGTTGTAGTGAAGAACTAAGGGGAATGAAAGGAGAATTAGGGGAGTGTAGCAGTGGAAGCAAGAGATCGAAGAGTGCAACCTGTTGGAAGTCTGGTGGACAAAGGAGTCAAGGAGACTGTCCAGACTTAGCAAAGGTATCTATGAGCCATGGTGATTTGCAATTTTTATCTGCTAGTGAGTAACAATGCATGATATTTTGAGCATGCATAACTCACCCCTATGTAATGAATTCTATGAGAATAATAAATCTTCATTGGTTGTAGTTAGTCCTGTTTTGGTTTCCTATGTATAATACACTTATAATTCTGCATCAAATCGATTGTCAGAATGTTGAATAGGAAAATGATTTAGGAATTGAATTTCTTGCTACAAATAGATATGTATTGTTGGTTAGATGCATCTTAATCCCACTCATGGCATTAATAATTTGACAGTCAATTGTTGTGTTATTAACTTCTGGAATTTCTAGTTGCTTGGGACTGTGTGTGTGCCTTGTACAAGGCACATTGGTCTACAATCACCCTCCTTTTGGCTCTATTATGCCCCCAACATATATTCTCAATCCCCCCTTGTGTTCTGTGCAATAAAATGAGAGCATAACACACTATTTGTGCTTACAATCACCTCTTCCCGTGAAATAACAAATTCTCAACTTGTGAAACACCCCATACTTGTCCCATATGGTTTGGAAATTATGTCCAAAATCTCATATGCAATGTTGCTCTCCTGGGAATCGATGGGGAAGCCTTTCCGGTTCTTATAGATCTACAATTAGGTGTCACGTTTTAGCTCAAAATATTATGTGGTCATTGAGATATAATTGTTTTACTGATACCCATTTCGGGTTTTGGTTCATTGGTGAAAAGGATTTTAAATTGAAGGAGTCTCAAAAGATGAGTGCCCAAGCAGATGAATAGGTTGGTTTGTTAATGGAGTAGAGACTAGGGTGGGATGGGGAGAATTTAACAGGGAAGAGTGATGCTTAGGAATAGATGTTTGGTAGGAGTTAAATAGTTTTACTCATATTTTACCACAATGTCTTATGGCTAGAGAAAGCACATGAAAGGGGATCTATCATGTCAAAGCCACTTGTAGTTGAATATTTGTTAAAATTTTATTGTATTCATTTTCCAATGCTAGTCAATGCCACAGGGGTTTAGAATTAGGTCTAAATTTGAGATTTTAAGTTAGCAAAGTTGAGCCATTACTCAAAGAATTAAATTCCATGAAGGATCTATAATTAACGAAATAGACAGGCCATAGGCCTACTATTTACGAATCAACTAGCCTTGTATTCTTCATGATCATTCTCTGTTGAGTTTGCTTCCCTATATTTCTTCACCAACAACTATGTCACCAATTTTGTCAATGTAAGCAATGCTCTACTCCTGCCAAGCAAATTTGGCCTTCAGGTATTCCTTGTCATGTTCTTCATGAGGAATACCCGCCATTGATGGTCCTCTACTTCTCTATAGGCCCGAAAATAATTATTTTCCACTACTTTGGTACTGGTTGTGGGTGTTTAACAAGCAGGTGTTCTCTAAGTCTTTGGAACCTATTCTGATACCAACTGATCAATAAATGATGGGCCTATGGATTGTCTGTTTCATCAACATGGATCCTTCACATAATTTAGTTCTCTGTGTAATGACTCAACTCTCAGCGTTGTTGACTTAAAATCTCAAATATAGACCTAATTATGAACCCCGTGGCATTGACTACCACTGGAAAATGAAGACAATAAAATTTTAACACAAATTCAACTACAAGTGGCTTGGACATAATAGACCCCCTTTCATGTGATTTCTTGAGCCATAAGACATTGTGCTAAAATATGAGTAAAACTATTTAACTCCTACCAAACTTCTACGCCCGAGCATCACTCTTCCCTGTTAAATTATGTGCATCCCACTCTGGTCTCTGCTCCATTAACAAACCAACCTCTTCATTTTCTTAGGCACTCTTATTTTCAACCTCCTTAAATTTCAAAGCCTTCTCACCAATGTAGCAAAGCCCAAAATGGGTATCAACAAAACATTGATATCTCAACACTCACATAAAATTTTGAGTTCAAACGTGACACCTAACTGCGGATCTAAAAGAACTAGAAAGACTTCCTCATTGATTCCTAGGTGAGAAAAATTGCATATGAGATTTTGGACATAATTTCCAAACTGTGTGGGCCAAGTATGGGGTGTTTCACATGTTGAGAATTTGTTATTGCACTGGAAGAGGTGGATGTAAGTGTAAATGGTGCATTTTTCTCTGGTTATCTTGCACATAATGAAAAGGGGGATTGAGAATATACACTAGTGGAATAATAGAGACAAAAGGAGGGCAATTGGAGACCAACATGCCTTGTATAAGGCACACACATGGTCCCAAGAAACCAATGATTCCAAAAGTTAATAAGGAAACAATTGAATGTCAAATTATTAATGCAATGAGTGGGATTAATATGTTGCTAGCCAAAATTCCATCTCTATTTGAAGCAAGCAATTCAATTCCTAAACCATTTCTTATTCAACATTTTGAAAATCGATTTCATGTAGAATTATAAGTGGATTATACACAGGAAACCATAATAGGAATAACTAGAACCAATGGATATTTATTATGCTCAAATAATTCATTACACAGGGGTGATTTATACATGCTCAAAATCTCATACTTTGTTACTCAATAGCAGATCAAAATCGCAGATGAACATGGCTCATAGACACATTTTCTCAACATGGATAGGCTCCTTCACTCCTTCACTCCTTCATCCACCAGACATTGAGCAGGTTGCACTCTATGAGCTCTTTCTTTTGTTATTGCACTACCCTAGTTCTCCTTCCATTTCCCCCATTTTTTCACTACAACGTTTAGTTTTAATGATCTTCATTTGGAAGGCCAACCATCACGACAATTCACTTCTAATTATCAACCGGTAATGTTGCACCTCTATCCCTTGGATTTGCCAAGCTTACAGAAATCGAAGAATGGTCTGCAGAATACGACCCTATCTCTACTCAGATCCAGCCCCCTATGCCAAAAGAAATGAATGTGTATCGAAATGCACAAGGGCAACCGACCCTCAGATTGGGTAAATCTCAGAGTCAGAGGTATCCAAGTCTAGATAGACAATTTTCATCTCTGTCTACTAGTACTTCAGAACCATCACATTCAAAGCCTGTTTTCAATTCTCCTGTAAATTCTCCTCCTAGGACACCTGTATATAAACCTGTTCTAGGTAGATCTAAATTAGATGATCATTTTCTAAAGCATCATGAAAAAGGATCGAAAAACTGCTATTATTGCAAAAGAAGTGAATTTGATCCAAAGCAGTTAAAACCAAAAGAAGAGACTTCTGCTCCTAGTCTGCCAAAGAATTTTGAGACTTACCAACAGATCAGTGATCACAAAGGACAACATTCAAATTGTCAAGCTTGTTCTGATCTAGCCATTCCTAGCATCAAAATGATGGATTATCCTCTGCCCAGAGCTACAAAGGATAAAAAATCTGAACTTCCTCAGAGATATTTAGGAACTGGCAACCATACTCCAAAATTCCAAAATAATTTAGTAGCAGACTTAGACTTCATCAAATATAGAAATGCTGATGAGCCTCCTCCTCAAGAAATAGTTAGACTGCAGAATTATTCAAACTATCAGTCTGTATGTCTAGCACAGAACATAGATGACCTCACTCAAGATGTTTTAAAAACAAAAGGTCATATGAATGGTTTGCATTCAGATCTAGAGAATATCACTCAGAATCAAGAAGATCTGAGAAATCTTCTACATACTATTCTTGAGAAAGTTGAAACTATTGAAAAATCCGTTGCGAACCTAAAAAGGGCTCATGATGAAGAAGAATCTCAAACGTCTACTCCAAAGACTCCCAGCAGTGATGCTTCCTTCTCTTTCTTCAAATCTTCTTCTCCTCCCAAAGAAAATCTCCTTGCTTTAAAGCAAATCACTACCAATCCTACCCTGATAAGGATTGAAGAAATTTATAATCTCTGTAAAGAGAAATTAGATCTGGTAAAGAAACAAGGAGAAGAACTTTCTAAGAAAATAGCTATTTACAAGCAAAATCAGTTAGCTATTTCTCAAATACCAGATATAAAAATGGTTGATGTAAAACCAGAAACAGATCAGCCAGAATCTAGCCAAGCAAGTGCCAATAGGACACCCACATGGGAACAATGGTGTAATGCAAGATACACTAGTTCTAAAAAATCCCCCATGGATGTGGATGGTCAAGGTCAAACTTCTATTAAACAAGGAGATACAACTCCTGTTACAAATCTTGATTGTAAAGAACGATCTGAAATAGAAGGTATAATTCAAGGATGGAATGCTTGGGCAAAAACACAAAAGATGATTTATAAAGACAAAGTTTCTTGGAGTGATCTAGCACTTAGAATCACTTGGGGATTTAGAGGAAACCTTAATTTTTGGTGGGATAGAATCTCAGATAATAGTAAATTAAGGATTATCCAACATGAAAAGCCAGTAGATGAACTTATCAAGGCTGTAGTCCATGAATTCTATGGAGATATCAGAATTAATTTTGCTCATCATGCTGATGCCTTTATGAGTCAGAAACTATGTAATATCTCTGATCTTAACGAATACTTTTGCATGATGCAAGGCTTACTTTATAAAGTCCCTGATCCCAGAAACACTGCCTATCTGAGGAAATACATGTCCTCAATGCCCAATCCTATTCCTGAATTCACAAGGAAAAGGCTAGAAGATGAAGATATAGACATAGAAACTCTATCTTTAGCAGGATTACATGAACAAATTGTTCTGGCAATACAAGAAGAATGTATACGGAAAAAGATGGCTAAGTCATTAAAGAAACAGCTGAATGTGTCCTCTTCAGCTTGTGAAATCTTTAAAGAAACATCCAACTTTGGTTGTTTTAAACCTAAACCTAAAACACATAGCCATAAGAAAACAGATAAAACTTCTTGTACCTGTAACCCTGGTACTCAACGTAAGAGTTTCAAGAGAAAAAAAGGATTTAAACCTAAAAGAAAATTCTTTTTTAGGAAAAGACAGTTTCCAGCTAAGTCTCAGAAAACCAGATGCTTTATCTGTAAGAAGCCTGGCCACTGGGCGTCACAGTGTCCTCTGCGGTCTAAATCCAAAACCCAGGTCAAAGTCATGAACATCTTCCAGACTACCTATGACCCTGCTGACTGGGATATGGTTCAAGATCATCCAGAAGGTGAATACTTTTCACTTTCGGAAGTTTCTACTGAGGATGAAAGTGATAGTTCTTCCCATAGTGAGTCCTCTTCTGATTCTGATACTCCTACTGAAACATCACTCATGAATTTTCTTGAAATAAAAATGTTCTCTTCTCTTCCTGATTTACCAACTTTGTTTCGCAAAAGGTCTGAATTGCTTTCCAAACTATCCGACCTTACCCCTGGTCAATTTTCTCTTAGTGATCTTTATACCTCTCAGCTTGAGCAAATTAATGCTCAAATTTCGTCTCTGCAATAGCCAAGCGTGGTGAGTATCCAACATTACACTCCCACTGATGCAGATTTTTCTATCTCTACTTCTGTCAAAAGAGTCCCAACACAACTGAGTGACTCTAAGCAGAAACTAAAAGAGAAAGTCTTAATTCCTATCCAAGCTACTGAAGATACTTCTCTAGAGAATACCATATTCATCCTAGAAGAAGAAATCAAAGAAAAAGAAGCCTTAGTCAAAGACTTATGGAAAACATTAAAACTCCAGAAAGAAGAACTAGCATTCATAAAAGCTCAAAAAGATGTTGAATTAGAAAAGGAGTTTAATGAAGGATTACTAGAAGCTGAAGAAGCTGGTTTCTTTGAAAATAAAATGATGAAAGGCTTGGATGACAGATTGGTTATTTCTGTAAATATTAAGCCCTCTGGTTATCAAATATATTCTTTAGATGCACAGGTCGATACTGGTGCAATGAACTCTTGTGCCAAGTTTGGTGCAATCCCTAGTTATTATTGGCAGACTGCAAATTTATCATTCCAAGCTGTCAATAAAACTCTCATGAAGATAGAATATATTTGTCCAGACTTTCCTATTTATGTCCTAGATGAAAAAGTTCCAGTCACCCTGTACAACTTTGATACTGGTTCTGATATTCTCCTTGGACAAGATTTTGTTAATAAATGCTTACCAATGACAGCCAGCTCTGGTAAGCTTTCCCTAACCATCTCCAACAAGATTGTGTCTATCTCTACAAAGACTGATTACGGAAGCAGAATTATTACTAAACCTTCTCTACAAGCTTTAGAAATATCTGCTAACAGTCTCATCAAAATCCAGAAAATCATCAAGAATGCAGAACTACATGGTACAGAAGCAATAAAAGATATCAAAGAAAAAATCGAAAAAGACTGTACTTCTGACTATCCAGATGCATTCTGGACTAGAGAACAATACTTTGTAAATTTGCCATATAAAGAGGATTACCATCCAAAACCTCAAAAGGCCTCTGCTAATCATATGTCACCAACAGAGCTTGAATACTGCAAAAAGGAAATTCAAGACTTATTGGAAAGAAAGCTTATTGAAAGCAGTAGAAGTCCTTGGCTTGTCCAACATTTTATGTGAACAAACATTCTGAGCAGAAAAGAGGAAAGCCCAGAATGGTTATTAATTACAAAGCCCTTAATGCAGCATTATTACCTTTAAGGTATCCATTGCCAAATAAGGAAATCTTGTTTGCAAAGATTGGCAAATGCAATGTTTTTACAAAGTTTGATTTGAAAAGTGGTTTCTGGCAGATAGGGATAATTCCAGCTGATAGATACAAAACATCTTTTGTGGTGCCACAAGGATAGTATCAATGGCGTGTTATGCCATTTGGTTTAAAGAATGCACCCTCTGAGTTTCAAAAACGCATGGATGATGTGTTTAGACACCTTTCTTTTGTTATTGTGTATATTGATGACTTGCTTATTTGTTCTAAAGACTTGAAGCAGCATGTACATCATTTAGAACAAGTATATAGTTTACTTTTTAAACATCGTTTAGTTCTCAGCAAGCCTAAACTCTGTTGGGCTCAAACCAAGATAGAATATCTAGGAATGATCTTATCTCAAGGATCTGTTGAGCTACAAGATCATGTGTTGAAGAAACTAACAGAGTTTCCAGATGAAATTTTGGACACCAAGCAGCTTCAAAGATTTCTAGGTTGCCTTAATTATATCCGCCAATTCTATGAAGATCAAGCCAAAGATGTCAGGATCTTGCAGCAGAGATTAAGGAAGGCAATACCATGGAATTATAAGATGACCCAGGCTGTCCAGATAATAAAATAGAAGTTACAGAATCTCCCAAGATTACACCTTCCCGATTGTTCATTGAATCTTATCCTTGAAACTGATGCCTCTCAAGACACATGGGCAGCAGTGCTTTTACAGAAGAATGGACCTAAACTGGAAGAAGTTTGCATGTATACTTCTGGTTGTTTCAATGACACTGAATGCAAATATCCCTCTTCCCACAAAGAAATTCTAGCAATTAAACTTGGTATAAAAAAGTATAGGATATTTCTCAAACCTGTACATTTTACTGTTAGAACAGATCTTAAGCATATGAAAGGGATGCTAACAAATCAAAGGTTATTGGAACAGGGAAATAATAGGATTCTGCGATGGAGTCTCTGGCTTGAAGGTTTTGATTTTGATATCGAATATAAGCCTGGAAAAGAGAATTGCATTGCAGATCTGTTAACAAGAGAAGCTTCTCCTAAAGACATTAAATGGTTGAAACCTCCTTGAACGCCATTTCTAGAGAAGCTCCACCAGGATTCAAGTGGATCTTGGTCTGTGAACATTGTACATATTGTCTTTGTTTTGAATGTTTGGCTTGCAACATAAAAAATAGTCCTTGTTGTATAAATATTTTACAGGACTCGTTAAATAAGACAAATGGTCTAGTTTCATATGGAGATTATTTCAGAGTTAACAGAGATCTCTTCAGAGGAATCATGACTGGTGGTCCTAATCAAGGTCAAGTATATATCTTGTTACATTCTCCTTACTTGACTTACCAAGATTATTGCATGATTATGCACCAGATCAAATATGATGGTTGCATATGGATAACTTTTGAATGTGATGCATTTTCTTATTGGCATTATTCATGGTCAGGATGGTTCTATTTGTTAATGTGGCAATTTTGCCCCAGAGATTTAGATTTCTTTAACCAAACTGATAAAGATGCCTTTAAAGTGTGGTTTCATGCTGAAGTTTGTGAAGCAGCACGATATGAAGCTTGGTTCGTGTTTAGCTTATCTTTTATGACCACAGATCTGATTGAAGGTGCCTGTACCAGTACTCATCGCCAGTTCCAGATCAAAAGCAATTTTTATGGGAGTACTTGTATTCCTAAAGAAGAATTAATTCCTGGAATGATGGGTTCCCCATTTTTTGAATCCTTTTGCGGGTTACCTCCTTTTGCAGATGATGATGTATCACCTCCATCAAGTCACAGAGCTGACAGCGAAGCCTCATTTGATTCGATTGAAGAATTTAATATTGTAAACCATATGGAAGCATGATGGACCCTATGTCCTTTGCTTTTTAAAAATTTTTGTAATAATTCATGTCTATCGGGCCGACAGTGGTGTCCCGACGGTTCGTGGGTGCCGTACACTCCACAGTGTAAGCATCTTTGCTTTCTGTCTGAGTCTTCCGTAAAAGTTTGAATGGGTCCCCATATGGCCGAGCCTTTAAGGGATGAGATAACAGCTGTAGTCCACAGCTGCCCCATTTAGATTCTTTTCGGATAAGCTTTGTTACCGGCAGTTGTAAAGTTTTGGTAACCGGTAACCTATTATAAGATCTATAAATAGAGCCTCTCTTGCTCATTTTAGGTAGAGCAAAATTGTGGAGAGCAATAGCTAGGAAGAAGGTTTTGGCAATAGGCTGAAAGTTTTGTGTAAGTGTCGAGCGGTGTGTATGCTCTTTGCTACTCTTGCCTTCGGGAACCTGAGTGAGCAAAACAAAAACACTGATCTCAGTTGTAAAGTGTGTTCCTGTGTCCGCTTATATCATATGTATGCGCTATTGTGATAAATTGTATGTNTACAGCGATATATGTTTCTTTAGTGGATCTTCACATCATTGGAAGATCTCACGACTTTTCCTGCTCAGCAACTTTGGCCATCTTTTTCTGGCGGGCGAGCTCGATGTCTCGGCTCATCTTTCTGGAGTACATCTGAGCGAAAGTGATGGGCTCTTCCATGAAGCACTTCTCGCCTTCCGCCTCCTTCACAACTCCATCCAACGGGTAAACGATGCCCTCCGGCGCTGGATTCTGAAAGGTCGCAATCGACAGCCTGCTGCTGTTCGAATTCACCACCGCCTGATGGTCCGCGCTCTTGAACTTCCCATTGCTCAGATAATGCATATGATCACCCAAATTGACAACAAAGGCTCCTTGAATGGGCTCAACAGTGATCCAGTTTTTGCCATCGTCCTTGGTAGCCTGTAGGCCTCCAACTTGGTCTTGGAGGAGAAGCGTGATGGTGCCCGGATCTGTGTGCCTCTTCAGTCCCAACGTCATGTCTGGCTCTGGGCATTTCGGATAGAAGTTTATCACCACTTTCTGGTCCATCTCCACGCAAGCCTTCGTCACTGCATCCGATTCCAATCCCAATGCCTCTGATACTATCGCCAACATATTGCATGCCAAACCCATCAGGGCTTCGCTGTATTTCTCCACAATCTCCCTCCAGCCATCGGGCTTGACAGGCCACCTACTGTAATCGCGCTGGTGAAGGGGATATGAGAAGTAAGTGCAGATCTCTCTCCAGTCGAGGACGCTTTCGCCCTGGAGATGGCTGCTCACCACAAATCCTCCACGCTTTCCACCTCTCATGTCGTATTTGAGCTTCTCCTCYGCAGGGAGGGCGAAGAAGTCCCTGGAGARCCGAGTCATGGAATCCACCAGCTCCTTGGGAACACCGTGATCAACCACCTGGAATATTCCCCATTCAGAACAGGCCTTGCTCACCTCGTCTATCACTCGGCCCCTCTCTGCCCCTTCGATACCAGAGAGGGAAATGACGGGAATGTCTTTGCTGAATTGGTTGTAAGCTACCTTGGGGCGCTCGTCCTCGTCTCGGATGAAGATGGACTGCAGGGACTTCGGTACCTCCGCCGTTACGAGGAAATCCTGTCGATCGCTAACCACAACTGCTGCGGGCGCCATCGTTTACAAGTCAGGCAATAAAAGTTGGAAAGAAAGAGGGCTTTTGCTATGCATGAAAACCATAAAGAAAAACATGATGTTGAAGATGATGATGTTTATTATGGCTCTTTTGTAGAATTAGGGTTACTACCCTAGAAGATATGGAGAGTGGAGCTAACACCTTGCATGATTTTGGAGCCTTGTTTTGAGATGCGAGGATAGGGAAAGATCATGGAGATATTGGTTTGATGAATACTTAGCTTGGTGTGATGCATTTCTTGGAACAAGACTTAGTTATTGTATCCTTGATGCTCCATGGAGGTCTTGCTGCTTTTCTTTGTTGATGTTTGGGTAACATCAGACATACATTCTCCTTAGATTTCCCATTTGACATGGATAAGGAGAATGGCCCAGGCGTAGTCTTTATCCTTGATCATTTTAATTGACAAGGACTAACAAAGACTTGAGGTATATATGCATCGAGAAGACATTCTCCTCAAATGGCCATGTGAGTTGGCTAAGGAGAATGGCCCAAGGCATTGTTGTTCTCCATGTATTAGCATTGGGAATATATTCTCCTCAGATGGCCATGTGACTTGGCTAAGGAGAATGGCCTAGGTCTAGTCTCTATCCTTGATCATGTGAATTGACAAGGACCGACAGAGACTCGAGGTGCTATGTGGGAGAATTATACATCAACTAGATGCATGTAGGAGAAGATAACATCAACTAGGCTCAAGGACAACTTTTCTATAAGAGAATAAATACCAAGAAGTACAAGAAGACCCATCTACACCATTGCAGAAGCCGCAATAAGCATATTGAATACCAGAAGAAGAATTCGTCCCTACCAATGAAAAGTAGGTGCTTGGACAAGTATAAATAAAGGTAGAGTCATTTCATTTTGACACATAAAACTCTTCTCCTCAAGGGAGCACTTATCAATTGTCAATTGCAGTGGTGATATTTTCGCTATCTTTTGGAGTTCTTTTTATCTTGGTGTATGCACTAGACTTGGAGAGGCGCTATGCTTGAAGAATCCTTCTCTTGGTTATATCTTGGCTATCTTATTGAGACGCTAGCTATTGGAGAGGATAGGATTTGGGGAGATACTTTTTGCATGGTATTTTGGATATTGATGGTGATGTAGTGGTAATATTTTGGACTGAATTATTCTATATAAAAGTTGATGGGTTTTTCTTCCGAGTTCAGGTTTTCCCAGGATAAATCTTGTGTCTATTGTGCATGTCTATCTCTTTATGATTCTTCTATTTCCACTACAGTTTATTTCAATTGAAATTTTCAGTGTGTAATTAATCTATAATAACAATGGTATTAAAATCTATTTGAAAATAATAAGGCAATAATTATCAGATCTGGAAATTAGAAAATTCTACATGGTATCAGAGCAAGTTGAGAATTGTCGTTGCACATGAGATTTTCCACTACTAAGACCTATAATTTTCAAGCTCATTGAGAATTTATTGTAATTTTTTTAGGACTAAATGCACCATAGATAAACTCACCTTTCTCTAGCGCATTTACTGCACCTCTCAGATTGTAATTTGGTGAAAGTTGAAATTTCACCCCAAACTCATTACAACAGTTTGTGAAGATCGTTGAGAATTTATTGGGATAAATTGGGAAAATTTTGGCATAGATCAACTCCCCCTTACCCAACGCACCCAAAGAAACTCTTAGACTGACAATTCGTTAAAATTTAAATTTTAGGGTTTTCAGGATTATTGACATTTTCCTTAACATTGAACCTTCTGTTTCAAATTTTGTGATTTCTTCTTGTAGAGATGGTGGAAAGTCTAAGAGATTGGAGGAAAAATTGATGGTATCTCATATAGTGTATGACAACTCAAAATAAAATGGAATAACAATAGAAAGACTCAAGGTTTGAATATCAGGTTTGATATTTTATATTGTTGCATCTTAAGTAAATGTTGTAACTGGGACAACATTCCTTAGAGGTCTATTACTTTTGAGTACTATCAAATGTGTAGTAACATTTGAATATTGTTGGTATGATGATCATTATGTAAATGCACACTGTTTAATACTAATGATGCACTTGTTAAATGCCATGGAGGTTAGCATGGATATGTTCTTGTTCCATGCAGGTTATCGTGGAGGAATAATTGGTCACACCACTAGAAAATTGTTGTCCTTGTCTTTTGTTTTGGCTCTTGTTCCGGGCGGGTCATAGGTGATAGCTCTAAGAGGGAGCTATAATGATGATTTTTCTTTTTCTTTCCCTTGTTCATGTTCTTGTTATTGTTCCTGGAAGGTCACAGGTGATAGCTTTGAGAGAGAGCTATAATGACGGTTGCAGGTGGCAACAGTTCATATGGTATTTGGTTTGAGTCATGGAGCAAACTGTCCATACATGAAAATATACATCCATGCACCAAAGGAGAAGAGGATGAAGTTAGAACCTTTTGGAAAAAAGGGTAACTTTTGTGGGATACAAAGAGTCTCATATGGGTATTGATAGTGAGGAGTAGGAGGCTCAGAAGGATGAAGGTACAGATCCCTCTAGTCCAATTGTTCATCCTTCAGACTATCAGGAGGAGTCAATAGATCCAACAGAGCCAGTGGATCTACCTATAGATGTTTCTATGACCAGGAAGAGGCCAGCATGGCTCTGTGACACTTTGCAGGATGCAAAGAGCCATGCAACTCCCAATGGTACTTTCAGGGAGTGAAAATGACCTTTGAGGTTCTTGAGTTATATGGAATTGATCAGTCACGTCATTTGATTCCAAACGTTCCAATTGTGAGGATGAGCAGGTGGCTCCACCAATGGTGAGGCAGGTAGCCCCACCAAGTACCATCTCAGAGGGAGCTAGAGTTCAGAGGGATTCAACCCCCAGGATCCATTAGGGAGGAGAAACCTTCCAAGACATTTCATAGGATATCAAACTTCATAGGAGGTCAACAAAGGCAGAGGGAGAAGATGGATCTAGAGATTGTACAGACTCATAGGGATTCAAGTTTGAGAGGGATCATGCAGACTCAGATTGAGAATGATCTCAGAGAAAGTTAGTTGGCTAAGAGGGAGAGTCGATCATTCAGATGGAGTTCCCCCTTAGGTTTAGTTGGGAGAGAGACATCTTCTGAGACTGTCAGACATATTTCATGAGTTGAGGAGGCCAGACAGAAGCCTCAGAGATAAGATGCTTCTAGGATAATTGATGTTAATGTTTAAGTCATTATTATAGTTCTTTGCATTTCAATAGATAACAATAGGATAATATAAGATCACTGAGAAATACACAATCACAAGAGACACAACATTTATCTTGGGAAACCCTCTAGGGGAAGAAAACCCAACAAAACTTCCTTATTATAGATAGTCAATACAATGCCAAGAGATAACTAAAACTAAAACAGAAAATCCTCTCCCAAATATGCGCCACTCTCTCTCCTTCTTCTCTAACTGCAATTCCGAAACTTGTCTCTCAAAATGAGCAAGTGAGTTGTGTCTAAGTGAGGCACTAGCCTCCTTACTTATACAAGACTGGCACGTGTTAAGTGTCTCTTCATTGGCAGGGCCGACTTCTCCAACTGGGTGGTTATAACCACCTTTAATATATTTCGAGGCCTCTTTAATATCTTCTGGGGCCGACTTCTTATTCTGCCTATTACAATTATCTTTTGACCAATCCACAAAAGGGGATTTGGTCCTTTATAATAACCGATATGATCAATCCACAATGGGGATTGATCCAATGAATAATATATCAAATAATAATAAGAATACACTTTGTAGTTACATTATTTTAACACTCCCCCTTAACAAGAAGGGAATTCTTCAATAGCATCAGGTGAGAGAGAGAGGAAAACATCATCAACAACATCAAGTGGGTGAGAGGACAACATCATAAATATCATCTTGGAACACTGACTGGCGTATCTATAAATCATTGGAAGTTTTATTCATCGAAATCATCGTCATTCTCAAAGGAATGCAATCATCATTTGCATCAATATGTATTATTGTAAAACCGATACATCATCATCATCATCACAACACAAGGTTGGTTCATCATAATAATAATAGACTGGCTTTATGTCATAGATATCAAGCCGAAAGCACAGTTCTAGTCTCATCTCATCGTCTTGCTTTACGTCACAATTGTCAAGCTGGAAGCAAGATGCTCGTCCTTCTTTACGTCACAACCATTAGGTCAGAAGTAGGATACTAGACTGGATTTACGTCACAACTATCCAGCCGAAAGCTCAGTGCTAGTCTCATCTCATCATATTGCTTTATGTTACAACCATCAGGTCGGAAGCAAGGTACTCGTCCTGATTTACGTCACAACCATCAGGTCAGAAGCAGGATACTAGACTGGATTTATGTCACAACTATCTAGTCAGAAGCACAGTACTAGTCACATAACATCATCTTGCTTTACGTCAACCATCAGGTCGGAAGCAAGGTACCCATCCTGCTTTATGTCACAACCATCAGGTTCGAAGCAGGATACTAGACTAGCTTTACATCACAACTATCCAGCCAGAAGCACAGTACTAGTCACATCACATCATCTTTCTTTATGTCACAACCATTAGGTTGGAAGCAAGGTACTCGTCCTTCTTTACGTCACAACCATCAGGTCAGAAGCATGATACTAGACTAGCTTTACGTCACAACTATCCATCTAGAAGCACAGTACTCGTCACATCACAACAACTACTCCCCCTTTCGAGGAAGGTCCTTTCGGACTATACCAAGTTTATCTCGAAAGTGCTTAAACTTTACACGAGATAGAGGCTTGGTCAACACATCAACAACCTATTCATCCGTGCTAATGTACTGGAGCTTTAAGGCTCTTCTCTACACCATGTCACGTATGTAATGATATCAGATCTCTATGTGTTACGACCTGTCGTGGAATACAAGATTCTTCTTCATCTTTATGCAGCTCTAGTTGTCACATAGGATCGTGGTTGATTCCATCTCTAGGTCAAATAGACCAGTCAACAACTTTTGAATCCATACAGCTTCGCAGCTAGTAGAACATGCAACAATGTATTTTGCTTCCATTGTGTTGAGAGAAATGATAGATTGCTTCCTACTCTGCCACGAGATCATGGTTGATCCTAAATTGAAAATGCATCTTGAAGTGCTTTTCCTGTCAGAAACACTTCCTGCCCAATCTGCATCAGTATATCCACTCAATGTGAAATCATGATCCCATCAT
>SNQJ01S0087349.1:10911-33767 GCA_010110895.2 Picea sitchensis
CTTCATTTATGTTCTCATGACGATGCACCCAGCACTTTGGGATTTCACACGTTCACCTTGTGCTTGGCCACAGGTGCATCCTAAATCAACAAATTGCTTTTCCACTGGATAATCATCTGGAGTTCTTCTCAACTCTCTGAATGGAGGAGGTCATCTCTTCGTTGCCAGCTCTGTCTCGGGCAAGAACCATGTACCCTTCTTAGGGGATTTCTCTCAGGTTTGTAAGCTGAGAGAAAGACTTCACATAAATGCAATGATCTACACCTCACAGTTTTGTAAGGTGGATAATGTATCACATAGTTGCATTCATCAACACAAGGTCCCCATGGAGATCAAACAAGAAGATAACTAGAAAGTCGCAGAGGAGCCAGAAGACCAAAAGAGTGCCAAATAAATTCCAGTGTGAATGTTTTTTCATGTTATTATCATATTAGGATAGTTTATATGGAAGGCTACCTATAAAAACACTTGGAATTTTAGGTCAATAATCACTTTTTTGTATGTATTTAGTGATCAAGAAACATGTAGTGTTGAAATACTCTTGGACAAATTTTGTACTTATTGTTTCTTTGATACGACATGTTTTATACTTATATAATGAAAACATTCAGTGCGAGTTAAAAAAATGTGGAATTGGGGTTCATACTACATTAACTTTGGTGACTTGGTTGAGGCATAGGGGGATGAAGGATGGAGGACAAGGAACAATTGGTTAACTATTCTAAAGACCCTAACAAGGGAAAAAAATTATTGTGTATTCAGATCCAAAAGGGACATCTTCTCACCAAGGAGATAAGGACTATAGGTCCAATGAGGGGTAACAGATTATTCTTGGAGAATACTTTAGAAGTTTTGGAAAGAGTGGCTAATCGGGGTCTTTTATTTATCCATGCAGGAATATGTCAAAAATATTAATGGAAAAAGGGTGGAGCATAGTATTCCTAAAGGAGGGTCTATGGTGAATGTTGAAGAAATGTTTGTCAATTGGAAATGGATTGGTGTTAGTGTTAATGATTGTTGGGATCCAAATCATTATGCACAAGATGAGGTCTCAAATAATATTATGTTAATCCATGGACACTGAGACATTAAATTTCTATTGTTATATTAGTGTTTTCATTACTGTTTGGTGAGGCCATTTAATGGTCGGTTAGGCCACTTAATTGTAATTGTATGCTTTGTCTTATATATATATATATATATATACCTAGGAGACCTAGTTTTAGAGATGATCTCATCTTATGCATTACTTATATCATAAAAGGAGGTTGCCCCCTCACAAAGGCTTCTTATTCATCCATTCTCTTTCATTCTCAAGGTGTGGAGTTATTTCTTTATATTTTTATGTTATTTTGGATATTTGGTAAATAACACATTATTCAGGAAAAGTTTGGCACCAAGTCTTTGAAGTATGCCTCAATCAAGCAAGGTAATAATTTAGGAATAGAGGAGATCTTATGGGGATCATGTTTTATTGACAAGGCACCAGACCTATAGACCCTAAGTGGTGAGAAGAGGGAACCTCGTCAATGTTTGGACAAATCTAAGGAACTAAAGGTGAAAATAATGAGGAAAGTGGTGAAATAAAGGAAGTCAAGGGTAAGAATGGTTTTATAATAATATTTAAGAGTTTAAAAGTGACAGAATACTCAGGGAAAATGTTGATCAATAAATTCCATGGCCAAATATTTGAGCTCTCTCTAAATTCCTAGATCCAAATAGTATGGGCACCACTCTCAAGGTATAGTCCTATTTTTCATCTTCTATCCAAAGGCTATATTGTTTTTTTCTGAAAAAGACTCCAAAAAATTTAGTGAATAATTGGTTTTGGAGGTCTACTATTGTCTTTCAAAGTCTAGACTATATGTTTTGATCCTAGGACAGGAGTTTCAAAGAAAATTCAAAATATGGATCAAATTGCTAGGATTGCTTATGGAGTTGTGCTCTGATAGGTGATAATTTGGGCAACACATTAGATATTGATGTATCTTTCAAGACTAGTGTATATAGGACAATGACCTGAATTTTGGTCAAAGTGGATATTATTTAAGGGTTAGCTAACAACAAGGAAATTGTTGTAGGAAATGTTTTTCATACACAAATTCTAGACTATATAAAAAATCATTTTAGGTGTCCTCTTTGCCATGTATATGGCCATATAATGGAAGCATATTGACATCCTTTCACAAGGAGGGTATGGAGGAAAAAATCGAAGCTCAAGTCTAGTGAGGAAGGAAAAAAGAGTTTAGATAATTTGGAGGGATTTTTGGCCCAAGAGATTGATATAGCCACTACCCAATAAAAGGTTTGAAATCTGACCTGATTTCATCAGAGAAGGTATTTATAGAATATGGAAGGAGCATAGAAATATTTAGTAAATACAATCAACCAAAGTTTCCAGCCATTAAGTGGTGAGGTCCAAGATATTAAAGTGAATGAATAGGGAAAGGAGGTTTTCGAAATCAAAAGTTCTAGTAAGTCTTATGATGTTAGCTTTGAAAGTATTCCTACTTCATAATAAATTATTTTGAATGTAGAAGACAAAGAGGCTTGGGATGCTCCTCTAGAAATAGCTAAAATCCTTGGGGAGAGTCACAAAGTAATGAATAATCCTAGGGTTTCTATTTAGGGGCAATCCATGGAATGGAGAAATTTAATTCAACCTCCTCTCAATTTGGAAATTCATCTTATGAAAACCCCTGAGATATGGATTTACCAATGGAAATTTTGTCTTACGAGAAGACATGGAAGACAAAAGAACTCATAGATACCATTTAAGGCCTAAAAAGGGGGAGAGGGATATCGAAGAAAAAGGGTCTGAAGGGGGGCCAGGTCCTGACCCTGTTATGGATTTTTCTCCTTCCTTAGTAAGGAGAAAATTGTTTTTACACCAGAAAAAACATTGAAATAGATTCAAGGGGGAAATAGAAGTCCATCAAAGGAGTCCTTAGAATGAGACAAACCCCCTCTTGGGTTCCCAAATGATTATTTTATCCTTAAACAAAAGTGGTATTGTAGGTGCCTCCAAAAGACCACTTTGGATCAATTAGTGGAGCTACATAAACCTAATGTGATTTTTGTTCAAGAAACTATGGGGGGAGGAGAAAATGTCTAGGGGTTATGGGGTAATTACCTAAACAATGGGATTTTATGGCCTTAATTGCAATAGAAATTCAGGGGCATCCTTACTAGCTAGAAGTCAATATGTTTACTTAATTCTTTGGACAGAATTCATGTTCAAGGACTTGAGTTAGAAGATATCGATAATAAATTTTTACGATGCTTATGTTGATAGACAAGCCTTTTGGGAAGTTTTCTCCTCTATAGGGTGTATTAAGGAAGAGAGGATCGTCATTGGAGAGAATTTAAAATTTGATTTGAGTAAATCATAAGTATGAGGGGAAGTTGCTAGGTTGGATAGACTAGAAGGACTTTTTAGACACAAGATAGAAGATGCAAGCTTAGTAGATGTTGAACCGATAAAACTCACGCCAACTTGGAGGAACAATACATCTAGTGAAGTAGGGTTTTCCAAGAGGCTAGACAAATCTTTGGTTTCTAAGATTCTTCTAAATGAAACAAATATGATAAAATCACAAGTGGAGGTAGGGGGGGGCTAAGATTATCCAACCATTCTTATCTAGATGGAGAAGAAAGACTATAATCTTTCCATGGCTTTCAAGTTTAATCCTAGTTGGATGGAAGAGGAAGAATTTCAAGAGCTAGTCAAAAGAGAATGGGTATGGTATGGTGTAAGTTCTAGAGAGATATTGAGTTTCTAGTGTGCAACCTCCTCGAAGAAGATAAAAGGGGTTGTGGAAACATGGGCATCAAATAGAAACAAAAATATGAATAAGGACTTGAAGGAAATAGAAAAGTATATAGATGATATGTATGAGAAGAATGAAGACGAGATTTTTAGATAGGAGGAAAAACGGAAGGTTAAGATTGAGCTAGAATGCAAAAAGAGAAAAATGTTGGAATGGAGACATTAATTGCAGATGAAAAGTAGGGATATTTGGTTGGAAAATGAAGATGAAAATACAAAGTTATTTCATCATTATGTTAATCAAGGGAAGAGAATCAATACAATCTAGGAAATGAAAAATGATGAAGGTCATGCACTTCGAATATTCTCATATGTGTCAAACTTAGGAGTCTCTTATTTCCAATCAATATATAAAGATTTCGACATGGAAAATATAGTTGAAAGCATGAAACTAACCTCCTACTTTCCCAGTTTTGTATCAAGAAAAGATAATAAAATGAGGGTGAAAGAAATTTCCGAGGAACTAAAAGCATCTTTAGCTTCATTTAGGAAAGATAAAGTCCCAGGCCCTAATGGTCAAATAGTAGAGTTTTTAATTGGTCTTTATGATCTTGTGAAGGAAGACTTAATGAGAGTAATAGAAGAGATCACGAGTACAAGGTGTTAGAAGCTTTCAATTTGATTTTCTTAGCTTTGATACCAAAAAAGGATAAACATGAGACCTTTGGCGAGTTTAAGGTTGTATCCATGTGTAATTGCATGTACAAAATCATAGCCAAGATTATGGAAATCGAATTCAAAAGAGTATTTTCAAAGGTTATATCACAAAAACAATTTGGGTTTTTAGCTGGAAGACATTTATGAAGTTAAAGGGGAAACACAAGGAGACCTTCACTCAATAAAAACAAAGAAATATCAAGCTATAGTTATGAAATTGGATTTATCAAAAGCTCATAACAAAATCAATTGGTTATATCATATATTGATGCTCCTTCATGCCAGTTTTTGTCTTTTGTTGTTAAATGGATAATGGGGTGTATTTATTGGTTTCTTTTGTTGTGCTTATTATTGGTTTTGCCTCAAAAAAATTACCCACTAGGGGTTGAGGCAAGGTTGTCGTTTATCTCCTCTATTTTTCTTACTTGCCATTGAAGGTTTGAGTAGGGCTATTAAGGATGAAAAAAGGTTAGGGAACATTAAAGGAGTCAAAATTGGTTTGATTGTATCATTAACACACTTGTTATTTGTTGATGATGTTTTGTTGTTTTCTAATGGTGTTATTAGGGAGAAAGAATTGCAAGAAATATTAGAGATATATGGCATTGCTACAAGTATGGAAATAAAAGTGCAAGAATCTTAAATAATGGCTTGAAGCAAGATGCTAAACACATGATTCTAAGGTTTTTTCCTTTTAAGCTCTTAAATTTTCAAGAATGATTCAAATACTTGGGCTTTCTTTTAAGTCGAATGGATATGGAAAAAGAGACTAGGGGATGGTTACTAGAAAAATTTGAAGGCAAAATCAACACTTGTTATAATAGATAGTTGTCTATAGAGGAGATATTAACATTAGTAAAGTCAGTGTTGGAGGTTATTCTAGTGTTTTAGTAAAGTCGATGTTGGAGGCTATTCCGGTGTTTTGGAACTCAATTGTTGACTTACATACCTAAAGGTGTCCTATAGAAAATTAGAAANCCAACGAACAAATCTAGTGCAGATCTGAGGTACCAGCGGGAAGATCTAACAGATATGAGGTACCAGTAGATAGATCTAGTATAAAGCTAAGGCACCAATGGAAAGATCTAGTGCAAATATGAGGTATCAATAGGTAGATATAGTAGATCTGAGTTACCAACAGGAATATCTTGCAGATCTAAGGACTAGCAGGCATATCTAGAGTAGATATGAGTATCCAACGGGCAAATCTAGTACAGATCTGAGTGTTCATCAGAGAAATCAAGGATAGATCAGCAGAGGGTTTCTTCAGGGCCTGAGTTGCCAGGTTTGTTGTATTTGTATTTTTCCTTAGTGGACCATTTTCCCAGTAAGGGAGCCCTTGTAAGCTTGGAATCGTTATTTAATGAAAAGTTAATTTGAAGGGAAAATTTTATGTGGAAAGTGTGGAATTTGGTTTCCAGTTTATTTCGTTGATTTGTTTATTCAGTTATTATATTTTATTCTATGAACTACAAATTTAATTTTCAGCAAGGAAATCACAAGGAAATAATTTATCTAGGCATTGGATTAGAAAATCAACATAGTATTAGAGCGTGAGTTTAACATGGTATCATAGCTTTCACTCTGAGAGGGAGACCAATTTCAGAGACACAACAGTTTATGACAGCAGATCTATTGGATCTAATTTGCAGCAATGAGTGTTTAAAGGACCAAACATAGATCCACAACAATTTGTAACAGATCTGTCAAATATGCAAGGAGCTCTCTGTAGATCTATAAACGAAGAGTGAAATTCATTGAGTGCTTGAGACAAGAAGGATTGTTACTCAAGAGGATATCAACAAGGGTGAAGAAGGAATTTCATCTAGATATTAGCTCAAGGGATAACACATCTATTTTGGAGTCAATGACTCGTAGAGAGATCAAAGAAGGACTTTTTCTCAAAGAGATCTTAGGAAGGGTGAAGGACGACTTTCACCTAGAGATCAGTTCAGTCCAAAGAAGAAGAGAAGCAAGTGGGCAACAGTAATAGAAAGATCTGGTAACAAGGATAGATCTGAGCATATATGAGCAACATATCTAAGCTGCAGACAACGTTGTACGCACAAAGTAGTTAACTTAGGGAGCGTACATACGCATCAAACTAGTGCAACAGGATGCAGACATACGTGTAGGACATGTGCAACAGAGTGCATACATACGTGATAGATAGGTGGTCCAGGGCGCATACATATGCGTTGTACAGGTCGTGTGGATCACATATTGTTCGTACAGGATGAAAATACAAGGTTGTACAATAGAGGCAGAGTTGACTGTATTTTTTTGTTTCTTTTCTCAGTGAGAAAAAAATATGACAGAAGCACATAAGTTATTTAGGGATCTGACGGAGAAGGACTTGGGGATCCATGTGGAGATTGGTGAAGATGCCAAGTATGCAGTGAAGGGAGAGGGAACAATTTTGTTCCACCTTGAGTCAGGTGGTTCGTTGGGAGCTCAGGATGTGCAATATGTACCAGGACTTCGGAAGAATTTCTTCTCAATCCAGTGATGAAAGATAGGGGTTTTGTCATTATGTTCAATAAACGACAAGTACTCATACATCTAAAGGGAGTTAGCCCTGACATAGGAGTGAGCATTGGGGTTAGAGAGGGAAATTTATACAGGTTGCAGGGCAATCATGTTCAGACATTAGTACTTGACAATGACAACCTATGTGAGTTATGGTACAAGCGGATGAGACACTTGCACTACAGGGTGTTGTTGATTCTGAGGGAGATTTTCATTGGTCTTCCAGATTTCAGTGTTGAGCAGCATGGCACATGCAGAGGGTGTGCACTTGGCAAGAATGTCAATGCTACTTTTCCAAGCATCAAGAGTATTTCCAATGGGGTCTTGGATCTTATACATTCAGATGTGTGTGGACCAATGTCGGTGGCAGAGGACAAGGAGCAGGGGGCTATGAAGGGAGAACAAGGCTCAAAGGTTTCCAGTTTAGGGAGTCAACCTGTAGGTGGGGAGGAGGAGTTATCCCCTTCCAGCTCTATGAGGAGACCCAGATGGTTCATGCAGACATTGAGGGATGTTCAGGAGCATGTTGAGGCCCCTAGGAGCATATTTAGGGAAAGCAAGTCGCCGACAAAGTTTCCAAACTTTGTGGCACTAATGAGTGGCATTGTTAATTCCAAGTCTTCCAGTGTTTAAGAAGCAGCAGACCATCAAGTTTCGTGGGATGTCGTGGTGCAAGGTGATGTGTGGGACATTGTGGAGGACAGGAGGGACAACAAATTCCAGATGGCTCTTCCAAAAGTATCTTCCTCGCTAAAAGGAAGTGTTGATGTTTGTAGCATCGAACAGGTACTTCCACATAGATCTAAATGTTTAGACGTGTGGAAGTCGTCTTAAGCCTTCAACCTTAGTAATTTAGTTTAATTAAACGAATTATTAAAGTAAAGTGCTTTTTATAATTAAAATGAGTTTAATTTAATGAAATGTTAAAGTTATTAGCATTAGTGAATTAAATGAATCTTAGCCATTGTTCTCAAGTGAGGTGAGATCTAATCTCAACCGTTAATCACTTTGGAAATTAGGGTTATGTTTGATTCGGTCATAACTCAAAATTATAAAAGAAAGACTAGGTGAAGGAGAAATACATCCACTTGAGAGCAAAAAATGACTTTTGCTCATGTACTTGAGTCACGAAGGACTGTGACTCAAGGGGATCAACTTGAGAGCAAAGGACTTTTGCTCAAGTGTTTGAGTCACGAAGAATTGTGATTCAAATGGATCTCAGCAAAGGTGAAGAAGGACTTCCATCTAGAGATCAAATGCAAAGGAGGAAAGTGCAAAGGTGTAGTAGGAGGAGAAAACTCGACAACCATAAATCGAAGGACATATTTATGGGTAGTCCAACAAACAGATCTAGTACATATCTGAGATATCAGTGGGCAGGTCTAATGGATCTAAGGTATCGGTAGACATATCTAGCATATCTGGCATACTAGCAGATAGATCTAGTGCAAACATGAGGTACCAACGGGTAGAGCTGGAAGATATGAGGTACCAACGCATAGATCTAGTGCATATATGGGGTACCAGCGGGCAGATCTAGCATATCTGAGGTACTAGCAGGAAGATCTAGTAGATCTGAGATACCAGTAGATAGATCTAGCCCAGAGCCATGGTACTAGTGGACATATCTAGTGCAGATATGAGGTATCAATAGGAAAATCTAGCAGATATGAGGCACTAGTAGGCAGATCTTGTAGATATGAGGACCAACACACAGATCAGGGATAGATCAATGGAGGGTTTCTTTAGGACCTGAGTTGTCAAGTTTGTTGTATTTTTATTTTTCCTCAGTGGGCCATTTTCCTAGTAAGGGAGCCCTTGTAAACTTGGAATCATTATCTAATGAAAAGTTGATTTGAAGGGAAGAATGTATATGTGTTGTATGAAGTTTGGTTTCCATTGTTTATATTTCCAGCCAATATATTTTATTCTATGTTGTAATGTATTTATCAATAAAGAAAAACACAAGGCAGTAATTTATCTAGGTGTTGGGGATAGTGAGATTTTTCAACATGGTATCAGAGCATTGGAAAATCAACAGGTTGGAGAATAGGATGCAATAATTATGCATAGTTTTTGGCTTTGAGACCACTACTCAAATGTGCTTTGGAAAGGGATGTCAAACACACTCATATCTTTGGAGACTCATCTCTTATGATTGATTGGATGAAAGGAAATGCACAAGTTCATAACATTTAGCTCAAGCCAATCTTTGAACCACAAAAAGAGGTTGTCACTTCTTTTGAAAGTCTCTTTTACCCATATATACATGGAATTGAACAAGTGTACTCTCTATCAAAGAAAGGTCAAGCACTCGCTGAAGGATCCATTGGTGTGGAAGAAAATAGGAATGGGGTATCTATTTCTTATATGCTCAATTTCTGAAAGATAATTTACTATATTTTTGTCAAGGGTCTAGAGATGTTGTGTTTTGTTTTTTTATCAAGTTTGGGTAGTAATAGTTAGGTAATACAAGGGATAGCATCAAATGATGATTTTGACATTTTATTGATGTACCTTTTCGAAGTTAATTTTTTAAACAGTACAAAGCATTGTCAATTAAGTATTTTTTTATGTTGATGTTAAAATGATCGAGTGCTCGGTAATAAAAGACTTTATGTGAAGAATCGCTCAGGTTAGTGAGTCCAATTTTGTCTTTTCTAAGTGAGAAAAGCACTCGAGAAATGTAATTTCCATTCTCTATGAATAGAAATCGTAATTTTTTCCTTGGGAAAAAAGATGTGGCACCCACCCATCAAATGTGAAGGCAACGTCGAGTTAGTGAGTCCACTTTTAACTTTGCTAAGTTAGAAATGTGATTTATGTTCTTCTATGAATAAAAATCATGATTTTTTTCCTTCGGGAAAAAAAATGTGGTAACCATCCATCAAATGACTTGCAATAAGATTCACCACTATACTTGAGTGCTAGCTAGAGGAACATATGGATGAAACAACCTCAAAAAATGAACATTTAAATTCCATGACTTGCAACAAGATTCAACTCTATTCTTGAGTGCTAGCTAGAGGAACATATGCATGAAACAATTTTCGTACCATACTAGCTTAAAACAATGCTCTTTAAAATTATATTGCAATAGCAATAAGCCAAAAATAAATTTGTTGTATATGGAAGTTTCAAGCATACAACACGGAAAGCATATGAGCTTCAAATATTTCTAACCTATTTTTGACCAAACAATAATTTCATCTTTCTTAATCAACTATAGTGATAGATATGCAATGTAATAACTCTCTTTTAGCAAATTGAAGGATGCCAACTTGCATTTAGGGGTTCACAAATAGTATCACATTCTTGTAAACTTGGAAGTTCTAATAACAAATTCCAAGACTACATTGAAAGGCACTTATTTAATTCAAGCATTCCTCCTCGTGAGAATGCAAGGGGGGTGAAGGTGTGCAGGAAGAAAATATCTAACAATTGCACAATTAGATCTTTGGGGTTATTCATCTATGCAATAATATAGTGTCAAAGTAAAAATAAAACATTTACGGGTTCAAAATCATATTGCTTATAATACTATTTATCTTCAAAAGTCTCGGCTTGCTCAAAAGATTTCATATACAATAAAAGTGAAAATTGCACTTCCCCTCATCATATTCACCCAAACCATGCAAGTTGCAAAGTGCAATCATGTTTATTTTTAGCTCAGAAAATAACCCTTTGTTAACAAAGTGGGATTAGAGGCTCAGATGCCACCACTAAGAGGTATCTATTTTGTCAAAATCATAGAGGACTTGCCTTTGGCCTCATCCCATTGAGATACAATGTATAGGAGGAACCACCTAGGCTTAATTATCTATGAAATATCACAAAATAACACAATAATTAGTTACATTTGTTAGATTTTTAGCTCGGTAGGTGTATCAGTTGTCCCTATGTGTCCTAGGCCAGTTGATGGACACCTTGATTGACCCAGATCAACCTTATTATCTCAGCCTAAATTAGAATTCGGAAAATCAACAAAAAAATGATTCTTGAGTGGATTGTGGGGACCAGGAAGAGAGGGTGCACCTCATGAGGCTGCTAGTGGAGTGTGGGGCCCTGTCCAAAGGGGGTCACACCACTTAGTGGAGAGTGGGGTCCAACCCAAAGGGGGCACCCCAATCTCATCCATTGAGGCCCAAGGCTTGGGCACACATCTCAAGGTAAATGGGGGTTAAAGGTAAGATAAAAGAAGGGGTTGAGGGTGGATTTGGACATACATTCTCATTTGTGAGGTTGTGCAAGTGAGAGAGGGAGAGGGGTGCTTGGATGGGAGAGAAGAGGAGGAACAACAACAAATATGGGCGAGTTTCGGGCCAACTTTGGGCAGCCAACAAAGGCCAAAGTCAGGGCGTATTGTACAACAAAGGGAGGCCAAACTCAGACCATCTACAACGGCTTCTAAAAGGATGATTTATGGGCATCTTAGGCAGAGGAAAAGAGGCCAAATCAGGACCAAATTCAACCACTAGCAACAAGCAGATTTTGGATAGACCGTACAATCCGTACCTGGGTCGTACACAAGTCGTACATGTTGGTTCGTACAATCCAGAATATAGCTAGGCCGTATAGCCATCAACTGGGTGAATTTGCTGAGTGAAGGAAGTGTAATCTGCTGAGAAATTTCAGTAAGAAAATTCAATTTTATGTTGTTGTAATCTTCTTTCAAGAGCCAAAATAAAGCCTCTGGTGGTTTTCCCCACACTGGGGTTTCCAAGGTATCCTCTGGTGTCTGTGTGATTTATGTTTAGTTCTGTGTTTGCTTCTGCTATTTAATTTATGTTTTATAACTCAGGAGTAAATTATTTGCATAATTTTTAGATTTATATCAGCTAGGTAATTTCTTGGTTAACTTAAATCATTGGCTTTAGATTCTAGACTGAGTTATTAGATTTCAACATGGTATCAGAGCTCAGCCTCTGAGTACAGAACAAGCTAAAGTTCTTGTTGTGCATACCAGGAAGGGTAAATCAGCAAGTGGGACATGTGACCAGAGAAAGTGGGGCAGCCAGAGGAGCTGACTCAAATGGCATGCCTAAGGTATGAAGATAGGCTAGAGGGTGCCTCAAACTTTAGTCCTTGGAAAGAGAGGATGGCATCGTTGTTGGAGGTGAAGGGTCTATGAGAGATCGCTGAAGGGAAATTTGTACTACCAGCAGACCCAACACAACAACCTAATTTCCTCGAGAAGGATGTGAAGGCTAGGAGGATTATTGTGGATAGAGTTTAAGACCACATTATCCCACATCTTCCTGGCAAGAAGACAACCAAAGAAAACGTGGGATGCCCTCGTGAAGTTGTATTAGTCTGATGACTAAAGTAGGAAGATGTTTCTCAGAGAGAAGCTGAGAAGCACGAAAATGGCCAAGGGAGAGTCGGTGGTCACTTACCTCACAAAGTTCACTCAGATCATAGATGAACTGGCAGTGGGAGAGGTAGTGGACGAGACTAAGTTGGTGAGGACAACCTTGAATGGATTCACCAAGTAGTGGGTAGTTTTTGTCCGTGGAGTGGTGGCTCGGAAGAAGTTCCCTGATTGGGAGAGATTATGGGATGACTTCACCCAGGAGGAGTTGAGACTCAATTCCACTCAAGCTAGCCAACCAAAGAGTGAGGAGGAGGAGAATGTGGCTCTTCATGCAAAGAAGAAAAATGGAGTGGGAGGCTCCAGGGACATGAGCAAATTGAGATAATTTGCATGTCACCAGACTGGCCACTATGCCAACCAGTGTCCCAACAAGAAGATAAATGAGTCGGAGGTAGCAACCACAACATCTACTGAGATGGATGCGTTTGCAGAGAAATTCGATGATGAATTTTCTCTGGTGGACACTCTTTCTAGCAGCAGTTGATTGGCTGAGTTGGAGGATAGTGGGACATGGTTCGTGGATAGTGAGTCATCTCACCATATGACAGGAATGAGGTTGGTGTTCCTTGGTGTTTCGGAGACGGGCTCGGACTTCCATGTGATGAGTGGGGCGAGCACCAAGCATGCAGTAAAGGGGGTTGGATGCGTCAGATTCCAGCTAGAGTTAGGAGTGTCTCTAGAGGTGGATGAGGTGATGTATGTACCAGAACTGAGGGTCAATTTGCTCTTTGTGTTAGCTCTGGAGGATATGGGGTATGTAGTGATGTTCACTGATGGACAACTGCTCATACAGGCAGAGGGAGCGGCCTTGGATGTAGCAGTGAGGCAAGGTATGATGTACATGGTGTTGGGACAACTTGTAGGTGGGTCCAGGGGGATCTTGGACCAGAGATCAGTGTCAAAGAAAGTCAGTTGGTATAACTTGACATTGATGGAGGAGCAGAGCAGGACATCAAATCAAAGTGCAATAGAGGTAGCAGAGATATCTTCCAGTTCAGAGGGAGCAGCTACAACAGCAGCAGGTTTGATGGGATCAGAGATTGATTCTAGTGGAGACACCTCCCTCGCTAAGAGGGAGTGTTATATTTTTAGCTCGGTAGGTGTCTCAATTGTGTCTATGTCCTCGGCCAGCTGATGGACACCTTAATTGACCCATATCAACCTTATTATCTCGGCATAAATCAGACTTAGGAAAATCAACAAAAATTTGATTCTTGAGTGGATTGTGGGGGCCAAGAAGAGAGGGTGCACCTCATGAGGCTGCTAGTGGAGTGTGGGACCCTGTCCAAAGGGAGACGCACCACTTAGCGGAGATTGGGGTCCAACCCAAAGGGGGCACCCCAATCTCAGCCATTGAGGCCCAACACTGGGCACACATCTCAAAGTAAATGAGGGTTGAAGGTGAGATAAAAGGAGTTGAGGGTGGAGTTGGACATGCATTCTCATTTGTGAGGTTGTGCAAGTGAGAGAGAGGGGTTCTTGGCTGGGAGAGAAGAGGAGGATTAGCAGAAGAAAAGGGAGAGTTCTGGTCCAACTTTGGGCAGCCAGCAGAGGCCAAAGTCAAGCCGTACTGTGCAGCAAAGGGAGGCCAAGTCAGACCGTACTGTGCAGAAAAGGGAGGCCAAACTCAGGCCAGCTACGACTTCCAGCAGCTTGATTTCTGGGCATCTTAGGCAGAGGAAAAGAGGCTGAATCAGGGCCAAATTCAACCAGCAGCAGCAGGCAGATTTTGAACAGACCGTACAGTCCATACCTGGACCGTACACAGGCCGTACAGGCTGGTCTGGACTCTGTACATTCCAGAATCTAGCTGGGTCATACAACCATCAGCTGGGCAAATTTGTTGAGGGAAGGAAGTGTAATCTGCTGGGAAATTTCAGTAAGAAATTTCAATTTGTATGCTGTTGTAATCTTCTTTCAAGAGCTAAAATAAAACCCCCTCTTAGCTAGTTTTCACCACACTGGGGATTCCCGGGTAACCTATGGTGTCTATGTGTTTTATGCTTGGTTCTGTGTTTGCTTCTGCTGTTTAATTTCTGTTTTATAACTCAGCAGTAAATTATTTGCATAATTTCCAGATTTATATCAGCTAGGTAATTTCTGGGTTAACTTAAATTATTGGCTTTAGTTTCTAGGCTGAGTTATCAGATTTCAACAACATTAACACAATGATGTGTTATCGAAGGGATTGAACAGGAGTCTTGTGCAGAAAACTCACTCAATTTACCACTTAACCACAACCTACTTGACCCAAAGTGCAATCATGTTTGACTAAACGATTTTGAAATTTAAAGCGACAACCTAATGGAAATATAACACCAGCACGAGCTTAAGCATATTCAGCTCAAATGTTTTAAATATAAGCATCAGTTTCCCTTCTCTGGCATAATTGTGATATAATTCTTGTATTTTTCTTTTTACTGATCCTTAAACCCCTTGAAGGAAAAAGCAAGCTCTCATGGCCTTCAACATTAACTAAATATATATGCTGTAGTCAATGCTGGATCCAAAAGCTACAACAATTGTAAAATAAGCATACTCCAAATACATAATAATACTGATTTCAGTAAATTAGCTCTAGAGAATTCATATTTACATGTTATCCAATACATTTGGAAACATACAGAACACTCAACCATGGTGTTCCACTTACAAGTTCGATTTACATGGCAGGTATGATGTCACTTATTTTGTTTTATGGTAGTGTCTTATTTTGTTTTATTTTGTTTTATTACTACTAGAAAGTAATGCCCTGGTAATTAGTTACTTAATGAAATCATGTGCATTCTTGATTCCACCTATTCAAACATATGTTTTTCATGGCCCCGATCTGAGATCATTCAGCAATCATCTTCAAAACATCTGTTTGAAGACAGTAAAGAGATCATCTTCAAAATTTATTCAATATTTATCAATCAAAATACGAGTCCAAATCATTCTGATTTCAGTGGAAAGCAAAGTAAAAATTACACAACTCCAAATCGAAAACTTAGGATTACCAGTAAAAATTACATATCATAGAATCAACATAAAATTTACATGTCGTAGAAGCAACAATAATGTCTATGTCCATCTCAATGTAAGCAACTAAGACCACTCAAGGTAGAACACCAAAAAAAAATCAGTATGTCCTTGATACATATACAGATAACAAGAACTCCAGTGTATAGTCCTAAATTTTCTCTGAGAACTGTAAGCAGTATCGAAACAACCTTAGATCAGACAAACTCTGTCAAGAAGCAAAAGCTCTGTCCTCTCTAGTATTAAGCGGACTGCATTCTGCTTCTACTTTAAGGCACTGCAGCAAAGAAAGACAGTATTACTTGCTCATCATTTATCTAGATTGCTAACATACTGAAAAACTTGTGGAGCATTAGAAACCTGCCTGATAATAAAACTTGTGGAGCATTAGAAACCTGCCTGATAATTTATCCTATAAAACACTCACACAAAATATTTCATTGCACAGAGCTGTGGAAATCTATGATTACAAATAAGCAGTCAAACTGTAACCAGTAGATGACTTGGGAGTTGTCACAAGTTAAAACCCAGGAACATGTTATGACGTTTGCAAATAGGAAAGGTTACAAGTTCATTCCATTTTTTATAATTTTACTTAAACCATAAAATGCCACCTGTTGCAGCAATCCACTTCACAAGAAGAAACACTATGCATCAGCATACAGCATCCTAGAAACCCTTCTAAATCAAGGAAGAAAACCCACCTATAATCCTTTTATTATATTCCTTTCAAGAGAAAGATCCCCACCACCAAGAAAACCTAGCACACAAAAAAAAAAATGCAAACCCCACAAGACTAGAGCTCAAGAGGTGTGCACTTTTCTCCCATGAAGATGTACCACAAATTTGCAAACTCACACTTAAGATATGATTCCTCAATGGGAATTTACCTTTACTTGTATTAGACTAAACCCACAATTGTATGTCTATTGGCACAACAGGAATGTAATCTTCACTCTCAACTCTTCACACAATTAATAATTACCAAATTAATTATCTTACATTAATTATCAATCACATCAAGGTGGGGTCGACATGTACCCTTTACATTACAATTAGGTTGCGTAAGTCCTAATTTCTTGAAACAATATAGTGGATCTCATACAATCGCTAGTGTTCAAATGACTAGTACATCCATAGGGATGTCCATATCTCTATCTCACTGCGTCTCACAGGAGAACCACACTCACTAGTGCTCAGCCACTAGGATCACGTTCACCTGTGCTCATCCACGGGCACGTCCAACTCAGCAAATCTTCTTTCCCACTGCATTACACAAGAGAGTCATCTGGAGTTCATCATCTCAACTCTCTGCTCAGAGGAGGCTAATACATCATTTTCATCTCTGTCTCATAACGATGCACCCAGCTCATGGGAATTCACACGTTCACCTTGTGCTCAGCCATGGGTACGTCTAACTCAGCAGATCTTCTTTCTCATTGCGTTACACAGGAGAATCATCTGGAGTTCTTCTCAACTCTCTGTAAGGAGGAGTCCAGTCCTACGTTCCAGTTCTGTCTCAGATAGGAACCACACACCCAACTCATGGGCTCTCTCTCAGGTCGACTCAATCAGTCTGTGTCCTGGAGGATGTCTCACGCGGTTGTAATCATCAACAGAACAAGAAGCTCAACAATCAATATGTGTGAACTTGCATTGAAGAAACCAATGGAAAAGGAAAGTATATATTGTGAATGTTGAAGCAATAATGACCCCTAAAGTAGATATTATGAAAGTCGTCGGAACATCCTGGCTAGAGATAGTCTCAAAATTTGTCGGCATCTTCAAGAGTTATTAAAAAGCCCACTCTACTAAGTTATATAATCTTAGCAAGAACTGATCAATTGTGAAAAATATGTTACTATAGTTGTAAAATGCATTGTAAATGCTTGTAATATTTTCAATATAATAAAAGACCTAAGACAGGCTAGGAACTGATGACTGAAGAATTCATTGTGCATAATCAACTTGGTAAACATAGAAAGCACATAAAACCAACTAGACAGAAACTGATGAAAGTTGACCATAAAAGAGAAAAAAAAAAAGAGTAACTTTTATTCAATTTAGAAGGGAGAGTATTCTTAAAAAATAGATAAAATAATGGCATTGTTTTTATTAATTTGTGAGGATAAAAATATAACTGAGTTAATCATCATATACAAATCTGTTACCCCTAGATAGCATATTCACACTACACACATTATAACTTCTAAAGGTTGTTAGGCATAGAATTATATCCAACACCATTGTTGATTTACAATTGACATGAAAAATTCCAATCACAATTGCTAACAGCGACAATAAAAAGAAGGTATGGTGTGGATTGTTGAACAGAAAGTCATACTATTAGGAGTTGTCCACAAAATTCAAGCATTGAGACATTTCTAAAGTAAAGGACCACTCTCATCAAGAATCACCTTACAATATGAAGGCTAAGAAGCAGCAGAACGAAAAAGAAAGTATCTTAACCCAAGAATATGAGAAGAAACTGACGAGGAGGAACACATGGGGAATATAAGAACCCTCGATTAGGCAACAAGTGATAGGGAACCAGAAAATAATATTAAAGTATGGAAAGTACAATTATGCAATGTAGGAAATGTAATTAATATTGGCACTTGCAAAAAACTGCACCAATCCCTGCCAAGTAAGCAATCAATTATCCTGTAAAAGGTGTGGCCCAAGTAACTATGATAACAAGGGTTGTCCAAAGCATGCAATCACAGGGATGAGTCTTATGCAAGCCGGGTGTTATGAGCACAAAACAGCAATGCAAAATCCACTCACACATGAAGGTAAACCTAATAGCAAGTATATAAGTAGAAAAGGAGATCGTCATGACGTACACATATGTACACTACATAGAAGCAATGTTGCAAATATTGTTTCGGAGAATATATTGGACGACACAAAAAAAAACTTATCAGAAATATTGGGGAATGTATCCGCAAGCATAAACTTGGACTAGAAAAACTCAAAATATTGGCAACTGGAATAGGGTCTTAGAATGTGATTTCACCGTCATGGTTGCAGTTGAAATTATAGGTTTCCTTTCATCTTTTCCTGGGTCTTGGGTCTTATGAACCTTCCTTAGATGAGGTGGAATATATTTTGTGGTCAGTTCTTGTATTTGTTCTTTTAAAGAAGTAGTTTATTTTTGGGGGACCCTATCTTCATTCTTATTTTGTTGAGTGCTCGAGATTGATGCCAATGATACTTTTGACACAGCTTTGTTATTGTTGGATTCTGAATTGTACCCAATAATGATTAAGTTCCTTAGGTTCAAGATTTCTACTTTCTTTCTGTCCATTATTTCCAAATAGTGGAGTGACTTGTCTTCACATCGATATCTGGAATCCATCTCTTACCACATCTGCGACAGTTGTTTCCTATATTTATTAATTCTAGCCTAGTCATCATCTTTCAGAATCTTCTATTGATTTGTCAATTTTGTCTCCTAACTCTCCTAACTCTTGCAGCTTCTCAATCTCATCTATAAGAAAATCTCATCCCATTTTTCCCCATCATAACCATAGCTTGGAGAAAAGGCAAGAATATCCAAACCAATGGTGAGATTTTGGTGGTGGCCTTCTTTGTGGGACCCAATTTTAATTTACTTCAGAGTTATGAAAATGACTTCTTTTATATATATAATCTTCCCAAAGTTTAAAAAAAATAATTATGGTTATTAAAAATATATATTTAATGGACGCAACCTTGGGGGAAAATGTATGGCATATGGAAATTCAAGAGATGCCTTCCTGAAGTCATACAGACGACCTATTAATCGGACTGAGTTATTTCTGAATTGATTTATTAATCATATGGATGGCTTATTAATTGTACGGTCTTACTGAATTGACAACGCACAAATTAAATTTGGTGGTTGAGTGTGCCACTGAAGGTGGCGGTGGTTCGTACAGGTTTTGACTTTGGATTGTATGACACTATGGATTGGGATTGTAGCAGCAGGCTGCATACAGCAGAAAAAAGTGGCAGTTGTATAGCGACAGCAGCAGCATACGCCTATTGGAAACTATGGTTGTACGGATCGTTTATGGTGACAATGGTTTGTAAGGAAAAACGTACGTATTAATTGCCGCTAAGTATGGAAGATGGCAGATTGTACAGGAGTGCTAATTCACTGCTGTATATGGAATAGCAATTGAGGGTAGTATGATCTGTGGTATGATCTGCACAGTTAACCCACAACTTGACCAAATCAATGGGTCTGATACCAAATGAAAGAAACAATTATTGTTAGGAGTAAGTTAATAAGTGGGCAAGCTCAACCTTTCCAGTTAATTTTTTTTCCACGAGGTGAAATTCCACCTTGATTTACTCATCTTTCCAAAATTCCAACAATCTAGGTCGTCCTACAATGGGTCAAAACCTAGAGGCCAAGACCTCAGAAATATATTCCCCAAAAGGATATTTGCAACATTTGACTTAAAATCTCACCCCATTTTTCCCTATAATAACCATAGTAGCTTGGAGAAAAGGCAAGAATACCCAAACCAATAATCCTGCGAAACACAAAACAAGTCCCAACCCAAAACTATAACCAGAGGAATCTATCGGAACTACTCACACAATACAAAGACATAAGGCATCTCACAGTTCCTGTTTTCAACCAGCACCCCTTGTCAGGATCAACCCACATGGCCAAACATCAGCTTATTGGGGGATACCTAATGTAACAAGTCAGAAACAAAACAGTGAACTTTAATGTTTTCACCAAGAAAATGAGCCAAATTGTCCTTACAAGGTACAGTCAATCTTATCTGCCATTGATAACAGCAAAACACATCTAGTAGATGGATGGTGAAGTACACACGTGAACTGGGCACTCAGCCATTTAGCCGCGAGCATTTGAAAAACTCAACTACCATTGCAGGATAAAGACAATCATTTATGTTTAGCAAAACCTTCATCCAATATCGCCATTTAATGTAAATAAGCTATTTTTATGTGGGACTCGATACATCCAAAGGTTTGAAATTCCAAAGAGGCCAGCCATATTGTCAATGTTTACTTTACAAAGTCCACTATCTCAATATTCATCCAGACTGGGAAACCAGGAATTGTAGTTAACAAAAAAAGCTAGATTGTAATGAGATCAACCACAATGAAATCTCAACTGGTACCAATGCCTGAAGAAATTGCCCTTGCAAGTCATACAATAAGAAAGGTCCCATATGCTTCTAAATTTTAATAGTACAACAATAAACCAAGTGTTCCTACGGCACTATCTCTATCACATCTACACTATAACCAACACATGATTGGTTGCAATTAACAAAAAAGACCGGAAGACAGTTTTGGAAGGTATGTTTTATTTCAATATAGAAAAATCAAAGCTTTAATCGAATAACTAGAAAAATGAAGATGCTTACTTGTATATATATGCAGCAATCCCCAATATTATGCAAAGAAGAATAATATCAACACAAAAATTGCGACTGGAACGCAACTGCAATAGTAATCAAAGAGCGGAGTTGCATTAGAAATCTGATTCACTTGCATTTTCTATTACTCAAGACTTGACAAATGCTCACTTTAAGAGTCGTTATTTTTCAGGTTGCCAGTCTCATTTTGTCATTCTCTCATGGTCATTGTCTTTCTACACGATAGGAATAAGTACAGAACTTAATCATTTTATTGATTCCACTTAAAACAGCCAAAGGAAAGGCAGACTTTATAACATAATATTAAAAAAATATAAATCCACAAACTATAATTGGAAATGATGTATAGATTACCTTTGTAATTGTCTCTTTCAACCTAACATTTGTGTTCTTCAGGTTAGTGGTTGCTAGGTCCACCTGAATTATAAATAAAAGAAAACATGTTGAATGGGTGACAAGTCAATAAAGGAAACAGATTCCACATCCTCCTTCAAATTAAAGATAACAGAGAACTTCACTTACTTTTGTATCAATTTCATCTATCATGGGAACCTGCCTGTCCAGTTCCTGCAAACAACATTAAAGAAATATTAACAAGAATGACAGGACTTCTAAAATCCACTTCACTGTCATACTTACAACCCAAGAAGACTAACCTCATTTATATCTCCCGCCATATTTTTCAAGGTTTCAAGTCCCTCAGCGATCACGTCCAGACCTTGATCCTACAGTTACCAGCAATATAATTAGACTGCCTTAGTTTTGTCACGCTGGTATATACCTTAAATCCAGCATTCACTTTCACAGTGATCACATAAGAATATCTCTATGCATATTTCTTGAGACACAACTATAGCAAATAGCCAGTTTACATGAAGTTTTGCTTAAATCTATTGCAAAAATAGAGAATTTGATATTTTGGCTAGAGACAGTAATCTAATTGAGACCATGGTGATAGAGTATACGAAAACCCTTCAATTCCTCGGGATTTTTGCACAGAATTTTTAAGCTGAAATCACAGAATCATAATGCAAAGCCATAAATATGCAAATGCACTGGAATGGAAGTTTTCTATCAAGCCATTTGAAAGGAATCCAAAGAGGAGAATGTTTTAAGGTTCAAAAATATTTTGCTAAAGCATGAAAGAAAAATCAATGGAATGTACCACAATCATCTCAAACAAACAATAAAACCATGGAGCCTTTATTGAATTCAACAACTTTGACAACCAATAGAACAGGTTTAAAAGAGTCAAATGACAAGAAAAGACATCCATAGGGCATGTTATCGCACAATCTCTAGCTTGGGCAAAGATCAACCCAATCCATGGAAGTGTGACAACTATGGGACTACCTACTCACTGTCACCTTAGATAGACACTCCCCTTGCTTTAGTGATGATGAAATCACCACAAGGGGGGAATCTCGGTGACCCTAGGGGGATTGAGATGGAAAGTGTAAGAATGATAGATGAATGCCCCTAGAGGTCAAGATTGGAGAAGAAGTAAGGCTTGAGAATGAGTCTTGTAGATGGAGAATGGTTTCCAAGTATGGTGTGTTATCGCGCAAATTGTAGGTTGGGCAAAGCCCGACCCAATCCACAAGATGGCAAGAACTATGGACCCAATCCACAAGATGGAGAGAACTATGGGAGAGTCTACCCACTGTCACCTTAAGGCTTAGATAAACCCTCTCCTCGCTTTTGTGAAGGAGAAATCCTACACAAGGGGGGTGTCCCGGGTGACCCTAGGGGGAAAAGAGATGGAAAGTGGAGTAGTGGAAAGATAACCCCCTATGGGTCAAGGATGGAAACAAAGGGAGGCTTGAGAGGATGGCTTGTGGTTGAGGGAAGTTGTCAAAGGTCTTGAGTACCTACAGAAGATAGTTGTACCTTCCCGAGTAACAAGAAAAGACCAAGATACAAGCCCAATATTCCAATGGACAAGCAAGTGAAGTTTGTTGTCCTATATAGAAGCAATATATAATGATATAAATCAGCAACTAAATGATAACCAGAGCTGTTAAAGAAGTCACTAAAA
>SNQJ01S0087350.1:5867-35240 GCA_010110895.2 Picea sitchensis
TGACAGGACAAAGCTGGCTGAGAAGAAGAAAGATGGGCCCTCAAGGGCCATGCTCAAGTCGATCCGCTCTCGTACTCCATGTCTGGGATCATGTGGGCCTCGAGACATGATCTCCTAGTTATCCCTAGATATCGGGGATAACATGGTGTATGGGGGCATACATATGCAAGGGGTGGTAGGGGTATGGACCATTGTAAAACCGCACAAACTTTAAAGCAATCGGCAAGAAGAGATAGTAAACAACAAGGTGGAAGATGTCGACAGCAAGGAAAGCATTGGCAGGTTAATTGGGGTCACCAAGAAAAGGGACGCGCAAGGGTATTAAAGGGCACAGTGGGATTACCAAAGGCCACACGCAGTGAAACAAGAGGTGGGCACGGTGATCAAGTGGGGGGCGTATGCCAATGGAAAAGGGTGTGTTGGAGGTTACGTGGAAGTGTAAAAAGGACCAACAAGTGAGGGTACAAGGCTCAAGGGGAAGCCACAAGGTGCAAAAAGTAAAGGGGTCACCAAAAAATCCATCGGTAAAACCAAGAACCACCTAGTATTTTTTTTTAAAAAGTGCACCAATTCAAAAAAAAAGTTCTTCTGTTTTTCTATACATTTCAAGAATTAAAACAAAAACACAAGACTTATAAAACACATCATAGGAGAGAAATGTTCAAATCTGCAACATATGGAGGCCAATTTCCATGAAACATTCTTGGCTAATTTGGTCACTCCGAATGCAACTATTTTGTCAAATTGCTCCAAAAATCCTCTAAACCATGTGGATCCGAGAAGTGCCCATGTGACCGATTTGCAAAAAGATGGGTGATCTAGCCTAATCAAGAATCGGGGTTTGCCCTAAAACCACTATGATACCATGTGAAAAAATGCACATGGCCACAAGATCATAGCAAAACAACAAACACACAAATTGACATAGGATATACATGTTAAAACTATTCAAAGGGAAACATCCACGGAGCAATGGGAAGCACTCAACTATTTATCTCAATGTTATTCTTCATGTATAATGAGGACCTAGGTCCTTTATTTATAGAGAAAAGCTTGCATGCAAACTACATGCACACTACTCTTGTATTTCTAGTTCACTAAGCCAATGACTAAAAGATTCTCTAAGTTAAGATTATTGGATAATTACAAGTTATTTATTGTACATAATTAATTTATTTCCATGTGCACAATTAATTTAAAAAATTGCACATGATTATGCATCGACGGATATGGGATTAAGGATTGGGAATAGATAGTAGAAAAAATCAAGGCAAGAAATAATATCTAGTGTAACAAGTGGTTATCAAGTGGTGGAAGATTGACTTTGGTTAAGAAGGTCCTTGAGGTGATCCCAATTTTCTGGCACACATGAGCTTATATTCCAAAAGGCATTCTAGAGAAAATAAGAAAAATGATTTTTTGGTCTCTATGGTTAGAAGAAAAAAAATCATGCTGTGAACATCCCCCTAGCTAAGTGGAAGGTAATAGCTAAGCCAAAAGATGGAGGGTGGGGGTTGAAAATATACATTACTTTGGGAAGTATTTGGCAGAAAAAAGTTTGTGGAGAGTTATATCTGAGGAAAATCTGTGGAAAGATATTATAGTGCAGAAATATATAAGTTTTGAATCTATTATTGATTGGATAAGGAGTCAGAGGATGTTCATCACCAATGAGTCTACCCATTGGAAGGCATTAGTCCAATTCTTCCCTCTAAATGATAGATGGTAAGTATGGAAGACGGGAAATGGGGAGCAAGTAAGGGTTGGAGTGGATCTGTAAGTAGGGTGAAAAAATGAATTCATGCTACCGGAAAGATTGATTGAACTTGTACAGGACAGAGGCATATATACTCTCAGTTAGACAATTGATCTGAGGAATATTAATATATGGCAACAAGGGTGGAAGAAGGTTGACACATTAGGATTGGAAGGTCAAAATGCAGTTATTTGGAATGCCTAAGTGGAGAACTTAGAAGTTATGTTAGAATAAATGAGGAAGATTCAGTTGTTTTCTCAAACAATCTAGGTTATTACTCAGCGAGACATGATATCAAGCAAATTTTCATCAGAACCTGAAAACAGAGCTTGGTGGTGGAAAAGCTTATGGAAAGTAATGGCACCAAAAAAATCAAAATTATTTATGTGGTTAGCTTTAATGAATAAAGCGTTAACTTAGCCTTCGATTGAGGCTTTTCAAAAATATGGAAGCGTCCTACAGATCTGGGAAGGAAGCCTTTGCTTTTCTTCTCAGAAATGCTAAATCCAGAGGAGGAAAACGCCCTACGAAGAGTAAATTCATTAAAAGGGATTAAGACATCCCTAAGATGGAAATCACAAATCCAAAGGCTAAAAAGAAAGCAATTATGTTGCCTGAACAAGCCCTAATCGGCAAATTTACAGGCCTATGGCCCAACCCCCGAGCAGTTTCAGTATGGACCACAGAGTATTGGGATCTTCCTTGTCAACTTGCTTATTGTGGCAATGGCTTTTTCCTATTCATTTTTTAGAGTGAAGAAGCTAGAGATAAGATCTTCAGATCTAGCCCATACTTCATGGCTTCCAAGGGAATGTTTCTTACCCACTGGGCCATTGATTTTGATCCGAATATAGACATCTCAGTTGCCCCTGTATGGGTTAGGTCAGGCTTCTGCATCTTCCTGTGATCTTCTGGGATAAATCCACTCTCAAAGCCATTGGAGACACATTGAATCGCTTCATCGACCAAGCTAAGATAAAATTGGGAATGTATACCTACGCCAGAATTTGTGTGGAAGTGGACTTAGAAAAGGGACTTCTGAAAGCAATTCGACTTAATATGGAAATCTGAGTGTGTAAGTTTCCACAGTTAGTCATAATGTTAGAATTTTTCTGGATTGAACTGTGTAATAGGTTTCAAAACGTCCAATGTTTCGAGTGGACACTCCACCCATCATCAGGGACATAAAAGCTCTTGTGGTGGAAAGAGTGTGCAGTCGTTTGTCTTTATAGATTAAGGGGAGGGTGACCATTGAGGGAAGGGGAAAAAGAAAATAGCCGTTGAGAATAAAATAATGACGTGAGAGATGAAATAGTCGTTAAGGTGAGAATAATAAAGATTTAAAGTTGACTTTAAGGTGAAAATTAGTTAAGAATGGAAAGTGGACCAAATAATAAATAATGGAGAAAGGTGTCGAGCTGAAAGAATGATGGGTAAGAGAAATATATTAGAGAACTGAAATGGTTGTTAAGGAGGGAAAGTTTGTGAAAAAGAGAGAAATAAAGTGAGAAGAAATTAAATAAATTGAATTAAAAACAAATTAAAAATTGAATTAAATATGGGATAAAAAGAAATGAAAAATGATGTTAAAGAGGTAAGTCGGGAAGTTTTGAAAAAAAGAGGGGAGGTTGAGGGAGAAAAAAGAGGCGAGGCTAGGAGGTGAAAGAAGGTAAAGGAGAGGAGCAAAGGAGGGTAGGGAACGAACTGGACCAGAAAATTTGTGGAAAGAGTGAGGCTTGAATTTAGGGAGGAGAATTAATGGTCAAGATGATGAATGGTGGGTTTACAGGATTGGCTCAACTTGTAGCCATCTTTGCAGTTGAAGTTGTTAAGGTGTTTTTCAATTTCCAAGGCTTCGTGAATGAGTCGGGAGGGGTAATACGGGGCAGAGGCTAAGATTTTGATTTGGTCAAAGCAGATGAGGTGTTTGGAGTTAAAGGAGTGTTTTGCAATAGCTGATTTGGAAACACGGTTGTGGATGGTATCAGCTATATGTTCTTTTATCCGAGCTTTAAAGGTTCTGCCAGTTTGACCTATGTAAGATTTTCCGCAAGAGCAAGGAATTTGGTAAACACCTGAGCCAAGCATTGGGTCGATTTTGTCTTTAGCAGATATGAAAAGTTGTTTAAGGGTTTTCAAGGGTTTGAAGACGGTTTTAATATTCTTCTTAGCTAAAAGTTTTGAGATCTGATCGGTGGTGCTTTGGATATAAGGCAAAGAAATGAGAGCGTGAGGAGGGGGTAGGGTGATTTTGGGTTTAGGGTTAGGGTTGTTGGCTGAGGAAAGCTTGGTTGATTTGAGCGAGAGAGTAGACGTTGGACGTTTCGAAACCTATTACACAATTCAATCCAGAAAAATTATAACATTAATATGGAAAATTGGAGTCATTTTCAAATTACAAACAAATTCCATTCAAATGCAACACTTGCCATAAATATGGCCACTTCGCAAAGAAATTCCCAAGTAAACAAGAATCATAGCCTCCTCTGAAGCAAACTCCATCCCCACAGAGCAACAATGAGAAAGAAACCTTCAAAACGGTGTCTAGAAGATGCCAGAAGCAACAGTCAAAGGGATCCCGACCTGCAAAGTCAAGTTGGTCTAATCCCAACAGTAACATATTTGAAACCCTTGTAGATCAAGAGGAAAAAGAACAGGAAATTCCAAAGGCTTACTCTGAACCTGTAGCCAAAGTTCAAAAGGAAACATAGAATTCAGTTCCTCTAACCGAGGAAGAGCCTTCATTTGGGGGCTCTGCTCCCCCTCAAGAGAAGGATCTAGGAGATGAGGAGGAGGGATCAAAAGAACTGGAGGAAGGAGAAGTGAAACTCCATGATAGTTCAGGTTCCTCTCCCTTTGCAGAAGCTCTGAGAAAATACCTACACCCCTCCCCTCCTTTAACTTAAGGAAGGAAGTCAAATCTGGACAGGATAGCCCAACAAGAAGAAAAGAATATCCGCACAAGGCGTCAGTCAACCATCAACTCTCTCCTGAGATAACTATGCTCTATTTTTCATAGTTTTAAAAAATGGCGAACCGGAACCAGAACCAGTCGGTTTTACCGGTTTGATGGCCGACCAATTCAAACTGGTCAATAAACCGAACCGGCCAATTCGGTCCCTATAGTCATAAGAAAGGAGACAATGAGCAGACATTCTGGGACATGAGATTGGCTTGGATAACAGGCGAAAGCAGGTGAACTAGAAACGCGCAAAACCTCGAAAGCTCAATATCACAACGCTGCAACCACGCAAGAGATGGAAAATACCGTTGTGGTAGAGCACTCCCATTCTCCCAAGCATTATATTCTCATAGAGGACACAAGCTTGATAACCAACTTCCTCATTACTAAATGAATGTAAGGTGAAAAGAATTCAATAACAACATGAACGGGGATAACGATCTCAAACATACATTCAAGCCGTATGATTCTGCATATAGAGTATCCCACATACAGGATCAAATGTCATTCGTTCATTTAAGGATCACTCAGAATTCACAGTTAACCTAAGAACTACCCAAATAATATCTACTATTATTAACATATTGATGGAAAAGTAATAAACAATGAGCATTGCCTCTTGAATGTTGGGAGGAGGATTTAATATTTTTAAAATTAAGAAATTTATAATTTATAATTATATTAAAGATTCAATATTTTTAAAAGTTGGGGTCTTTATACTTGAGAGTATTTACACAGTTTTTAATTATACTAAAAATATTAATTATAATTGGTTCACTGAATTACCTGTTTAATATTGATGTCCCAGTCTCATGTCTTGGTCCGTCATAAATAGCTAGTGCAACTTCAGAGCCTATAGTCACAGATGTCCATGATGATGATGAGTCTGAGGCTGAGTTCAAGTCCGAGTCAGAGACAAATGATGATGCCGAGGGCAAGGATGTTCATGCCATTTCTACTTCTAGCAGTAGCGATGATTGATCGTTGATCATGTTGCTGAGTTCGAGTCCGAGTCAGAGACAAATGATGATGCCGAGGGCAAGGATGTTCATGCCATTTCTACTTCTAGCAGTAGCGATGATTGATCGTTGATCATGTTGATCAGTGAGATAATGACTTGTAGTCTTGACTCTTGTTAGTATGTTATTTGTAGTTGTAGAGGCCATTTAGAGCCTCCTTGATTATGTATTTATGTTCCAATCTCTAGATATGTATTGCACTTGGTGCCATTTTAATATATTTATGAGTATACTTTGGATATGTTGTCTCTAATGCTTTGGAAACATGATTTAAAATCTTAAAAATATTTTTTTTTCGTTAAAATTTAAATATTTTATGTATTTTTTTAAAAACCGGTTCATTGAAACCAGTTTGACCGGTTCATTACCGGTTCCAGTTGGACCCTCGACCGGTTCCGGTGCCAGTTCCGGTTTTTTAAACTATGCTATTTTTGTATTCCACTCTGTGATCAATTTGTGACAATCTATTCATGCACTAAAGGTATTTCAAAATGGCAACGCGTAGGAGAAGCTGGAATGTAATCTTTGTAGTTTGTAGTTTGTAGTTTGTAGTACTCTGTTTTACGTAATATCAGAGAGCCTCTTAAAATTTGGGCTCTGAATCACTGAATCAGATATATGTAATCTATGTTGCAGCATTCGTTGCAGCATTTTTCTAACAAAATTCACCCAGTTATTGTTTAAAAAAAAATGAATAAAGCGTTAACTTGGAACAACTTGTAGAAACAAGCTAAACAAGGACTTGGAATATGCATTCTCTGTAGGAAAAACGAGGACATTATAAGTTATAACGCATTTGTTCACTAAATGTTCTTATGCTAAGCAGTTGTGGACGAATGTAGATCAATTCATTGGTATAAAGGAAGGGTGAGTGGGACAATCTGTGGAGCAATGTTTAAGACACTGGTGGGGAAAAAAAGAGTTAAAAGAATGGAGGGCAATGCCATTCTTGACTTGCTGGGGAGTATGGTTAGGAAGAAATCAAATGCTTTTTGAAGAAAAAGTGATACCATCTTTTCAGGTGGCTTTCCAAGTAAGAGCTCTAGCTTCAGCCTATAAGATGCCAGTGATTCAAAACCTTGAAAGACAATCGATGTTGAATATTAATAAGGAGCGAGCATGAGGCTTTTTTGATAGTTCAAGTCAAGGGAACCAGGGTAAAAGCAGTGTAGGTTGTGTTTCTTTTCCTTTCAGAAAACCACTCAATCAAGATGAAGGCAGACCTTTGGGTTGGCTCTAACAATTACGCAGAGTTAATGGCTCTAAGACTGTTACAAAAAGTTGCAATAGAGAAAAGGGTTAGGTCTATTCAGATTTATGGAGATTTGAATTTAGTGATCAAATGGATGAATGGTACTGGTCAAGTGTTGAATATTCACCTAAAAAGTTTAGGTGATCATGTCAAAGCTATAGCAAGCAGTTTCAATTCAATCTCCTTCAATCATGTATATAGAAAATAGAACATAGAAGCCAATAGACTATCTAAAGAAGGCCCTAAGGGGGTTGAGGGTAGGCTGCATTATGAAGGCATCAGAGATGGGACTTTTTCTTCTCTGAAGATGATTGTTCCTGAAGCAGATCATTGATTTCCTTTGTTTTATGCTGGAAGATGTTATAGTCAAAGTTTAGTTTATATGTTGTTGGTGGTTAAGGTTTCTAAATTAATGTATACAGCACTATGAAAGGATGATGTTTGAATTGTTTTCCTATCACTTCTCCTATGCATGGGGAAAGGAAATGTTTGAATAATGGAAGGTCTGAGAAGACCTACTTTTTTTGATAGTGGTAGGCTCTTTCTTTGGGTTTTTTTTTAAGACGTGGGGAAGATAGGAGGCTCTGAATACCCCTTACTTTTTCCCTTGTAAGTGTTATAGCACATAAAGAGTGTGATTTATGTTCACCTTGAATAGAAATGACGATTTTTTCCTTAGAAAAAAATAAATGGTAGCTAAAGCTCATTGGAGTGAGGAACCAACTATTTCTCAATTAATGCAGTTGTTAAACCTCAAAAATTCATGTACAGCAGCAATCTATTTTTCCTTTTGACACCTTCCTCTCAAATTCCAAACCATAGTAGCAAGATTCAAATACAAATACAGATGCAAATGCGATTTGGTATGAAAAATATACATAATGAAAAAATCTAGTACGACTCTATTACGAAAGTATACATTTCATAGATACGAAAATACGAATTTTGATCCAAATTTTAGAAGAATTTCAGCCTCAGGAATGCTCAATAAATAAGAAAAAATAATTTGTTCCTTGAAAAATTGGCTATTTAGTTTATATTTAATAGGTTTTTCTAGATTTTTTTTAAATATTTTTGGGGTTTTTGGACTGGTTTTTTTCTTATGGGTGGATGGGTATTAAAGACATGAGGTGTATTTTCAATCAAAATATGTTGAGTGTACTGTATCCATATTGTAAGGAAGATTCACCAAATTAAGTACTACTGCCAAATTTCCATTCATGAAAGCCCAATATGGCCAAACCTTGCTACTGTGTTTCAAAGTTTCAAACCATGGTAAGCAGATTCTGCACTAATAAAAATTAACCCTAAACCTAGGTAGCTTGAGACTTGAAAGTTTCAATGAAAACAAAAAAGTTGAGCTACGTTAATCTACAAACACATACAGCTGGAAATTATTAACAACTGAAACACACAAAAACAAAACCACTTAAAATTGCATCTGTACTCCATTTCAAACTGTAAAGAAGAAAACTATAACGTGTAATCTCAAAACTAAAACTCACCAACCAACACAGTGGTGCACCCTTCATCTTCTTTATAGACTGAGAAGAAAGGTAAAATAAGATAAGATAATTTTATTAATCTCCAACAAATGACCACAAAAGCAGGTCAATGGGACTAAAGGATACATCCAATGTGAATACAATGTGGGAGTGCAAAAGCCACTCCTATATAATGAGAAAAAAAAAATACAAGAAAACTGGAAGTACAGTCTAGTATCTGACAAGGTTAAGTACTAAGTCTAGCTAAGACCAAAAATAAAGTGTATATGACAATATCATAGGTATGGTGATACAAAGTCAGAGTGTCCAAGGTAGGAGTTGGACAACTTGATATTAGTCAAGAAGGAGAGAGAGAGATATGAAGATGAAGCCAATGAGGTCAAGGTCTCCTGGATATGATGACCGATGGTGAGGGAGAAAACACAATATATTGGACATGTTACAACAAAATGTAGCACCCCCAACTAATGTAAAGTCCCAAGGATCAAGGAGCTAATATTGTGAAACTCAAAAAGGCTACCCACTATCACCACAGTAGCTCTTCCTCTCTCTTTTGATTGGCTCTTCTCCAACTCAAGGGGGGTTTCCCCAAGGATATGATTATCAAGGCTATGGAGTAGGGGCTCAAGGTGAAAAATGAAGAGTAATCCTTCATAAAAGAAAATGGTTGTAGTAATGGTATGTTCTAGTGGAAATGAAAAAGGGAGTATGAAAAGGGAACAAAAGGGAAATGAGGAGAACAAGCAAATGGGATGATATAAGACTATTGCCTATCAATCTAAAGGCTAATGGAGTCACGAAACATTAAATGAAGGAAACAACTAGTGTGTTACAATCAACTATTTTGAGGTAGGATGTATGGTTGGAAAAGGTTAATTTACCACATTCAACCTCTTAGATGAAAGAACTTATTTGATGCATTCATCACTTGGGTGTGTACTTAAGGTAAAAGGAATTAATTTAATGCAATTTACCCCAAAGTGTTTGTTGAAAATGAGCTATAGAATCAAGTCTTGGAGGGCTAAGGGTGCTACTCATCATTACAAATGTGAAGAAATTGTTTTATAGCTGAAATGTACTTCCAAATCTGTAACTTAGTTTGATAGAAAAATAGAAACAGGTGCAGAAATAAAACAATAGCAAGAACCTTCTCACATTTGCTTATTCTTAAATGAATATTGAATTCATTATTAAGCCTTCACATGAGTATGATAACAAGAAAATTCTATAACATATAGACAACAATTGAAAAGTATAGCATAACCATACAACAAATTAGATCAATACCTCAATACTTCATTAGTATTCAAAGGTTTGATACACAAGAAAAGCTCAACATCATCTCCAAGCTCCTACAATTTCCTTCATTTCTTTCACTTCTTCACAATCATCTAATTGCCAAATCCCCTTTGAAATGGAGAGAAACTGCTCTTTAAATAGAATGAGTTAAGTCTCTCATACAATAAAATATATTATCTTTCTAAATAACTCCAAGACAAGTCAACAAATTATAAAATATTGGAGTAGTTAGATACATCGTTGACAATATCAAGACAAGTGGACGCTAGCCTCCTCACGAGAGGTCACCCTCATCCAAAAATAGGCAATGATATGCAACAAAAACCTCCAAGAGAGGATGCACCATCCAGAAATAGGTATTTTATTATACCAAGCCCAATACTAAACAGGTCCACATGGAATTTGTAGTCCAAGAATGGACACATATGTGCTCAAGAGTCCACCTAGAAGAGCTCACAAAGTGTGCCCTTCAAGGTGCATGAGAGATATAACAATAAAATATTCCTCCTGGGAGAATGCTCCATAACCAACCTCCAAAAATAGAAACTAGTCCACAAGATGCATGCAACCAATCCAGATGTCCAAATCCCAAGACAATCAGCTCCATGGATGAATGTGCAAGATGAAGTAATCAAACCCCAAAATAGTAAGTGGGCAACCTCCAACAAAATAAATCCGGGGAGATGAGGGAAAATTAGGGCTATCACATGCACTTTCACAAACATTTGAAGAAGAATATGGCTGGAAATTTCCAACACCTTCATCATCACTAACATGCGCCAAAAAATGCAAATTTTCTTAATTAAACATGGGAAAACATAGTTGTAAATTACCATTGGAAATTTATGCACATGCACCTACTAAACATGGTTGTCCAAGAGGCACATAATCAACATTTTCCTCTCTAGTTGTTAGAAAAATATGTGTGCTCGTTTCACCATAGACAATATCTCAATATTGTCTCCCAACCATAGGCACAAATGCCACCCCCAAGCACCTTAACCTTGACAAAGAGAATAATTCTGGAAGCAAGCCCTAGAACCAATAGCCAACCAAGGTAGTGTACCTCTCTCCAAAGCTAGAAAGTCCAAACCATAACCAAGAGAAAGTCCAAGCTAAAACCGAAAATGCTAGTTGCAACAACTGCAACTACAGCTCCTCTCCAAACTTGTGCACCATTGGTCTTATGTAGTTGTGAGAGTCAAAGTGACAAATGAGCTCTAGAGCCCTCTTATTTATAGTCCTCCAAGTGACCTAACTGGGCCGACTTCTACTTCTGGAGGCTAATAACTCAATAATAAATATTCTCTTGAGCCGACTTGTCTCCTAGGGTTATTATCCAACATTTTAGGGTTTCTCTTGCTTCCCAGAATATTTTAGTCTCATCAGGGTTGCATGTAGAGGTTAACACCTCCCGCAGCTACCATACTATCAACACTCCCTCCTAGCTAGAGAGGTATTCGAGGCAATGGTCTTGAGCACAAACAGACCATTCAACCGATAGCATCATCATAGCCACACAGGCTATCTCATTGTCAAATCATGAGCACCATCATCACTATCAGTATCATCTGATAGCATCAACTGCATCATCTCTTGAAGCCATACTCCATCTGAGTAATCAGGCATGATGTTGAATAAGTCACTCACTCCACGGAATGATACAAGAATCATTCTTCTAATACGTCCTAGAAGAATGACTGTCTTGGACCATTTTCCACAGGGAGAATGTTTGTCCATTAGCATACTGACTATCCATCTAGCTGGCAATCATCTCCAACACTAGTGATAGACTCCATGGAAATCAGAACAATGCCATCCAATAGAACACAATTGTGTTTATCCATAGTAGTACATAACTACTACCCAGTGGTACACAACCACTCCTAGTAGCACATGGCTACTAACCAGTGACACACAGTCACTACCAGTGTATCACATCCACCACGGTAGCATACAACTATTGTCCAGAGACATATAGTCTCCACAACAATCATATCATCTAATATCAACCTGCATAAAACAATATCATGATAGAAACTGAGTCATTTGGGCCATTCTTCCACTCACATCTGTGAGATCTGGAAGAGCATCTGCCCTCAAAAGGTAAAACATCAGCCATGGGCTATCTGGGCTATTCTTCCCAAGCATAGAAGAATAATTGTCCCTGATTTTTGAGCCTGGACCATTCACCTAACTAGGCCATTCCTCCGACACTAATCATAGTGCAACCTGGAGAGAATGAGTCTGCCCTAGGGAATGCATGTCCCTGATTGTTGAACCTGGACCATTCACCTAACTGGGCCATTCCTCTGGCACTAATCACAGTGCAACCTAGAGAGAATGAGTCTGCCCTAGGGAATGACTATCTGAACCATTTCCTATGGAAATGATCGTCTTGCACCAACCTCCAAAATGGACCATTCTTCGAAACTTCTCACAACTGTGAACTTCGGAAGAATGAGTGCCCGGCGAGGCGGACCATTCTACTTGACCACTACTCAAAGTGACTGCCAAGAAGAATGATTGTCCTAGACCATTCCCCCACACTGGCCACAAGGGGAATCGTTGTCTATGGTACATCAGCAATCTATCGAACCATGTTCATTACAAAAATGACTGTCCGATCTGGACCTTTTTCCAAACTGGAAAATGGTTGTCCGTCAGAAATCTCGAACCACTTTCCGAACTGGAAGGGAACTACCCATCCTGAACCATTTTCCGAACTGGAAAATGACTGTCCATAAATCAATAACATACCAATGCTCCCTCCCAACCTGGGAGTAATCACTTCCTTTTCCAATAAGGAAGTCATCTCCACGTTTCTCAACTTGTCTCTTAAGTACGCAAACATTTCATCTTGGACAGAGGCTTTACCAAAATATCTGCTATCTGCTCATCTGTGGAGATATAGTGGAGAACCACTTCTCTCTTTTGGACTTTATCATGGAGAATATAATGCTTGATCTCAATGTACTTCGGCATGTCATGGAACACGGTTTCTCTAAAAGCTTCACATAGCTCTGATTAATATATCATGGTCGAATTCATCACCTGATCAGACGGTCCAGAAATCAACTTACGGAGCCACATCACAAGCTGAAATATACGCTGCTTCTGTAGTGTTGATTGCAACAGACTTTTGTTTCCTGCTAGCCCATGTCATCGTGGCAGAGCTCAAACTAAAACATATCCAAGTAGCACTTCTTCTGTCATCTACACTCCCTGTCCAATCTGAATTGATAAATTCATGTAGTTGTATGTCATAATTTAAACGTCCCACAAAACAAATATCCGACTGAGTATTCTCCAAATACATTAACGAGCCAAATTTTCAATACAGAGACAGGTCTACTGGATTAAAGTCTCTTCAACTTCTTCAGATATGTTATCATGGGAGTTATCCATAGATTTGCAATCCATCATCCCGTACTTTTGAATAACCATTATGATACACTTTCTCTGTCATAGGAAGTTTTCACCATGCTTCTATTGTATATGAGATACTCTGCATCCAGTTGCTTGAATCCATACAAGGTCTTCCTCCATTTGCATATAAGGGTCTCTTTCTGGTATAAGCTTCTTTCTCAATTTGCTTTTTGGGAAGAACAGTCTTTTACATGTAAATTTCAATCCATGGATACTGCAAAAGGTATATCTAGTTTATTGGAACAAGTTATCGTCATAGTCGTCTACCTCCTTCTGGAAGAACCTCTAGTTCTGAATCTCGTAATGCTTCCATTCATAAGTCTTTTTCACATTTTCTTACATACATTGTTCTTCATCACAACTTCCATTTCTTCTGGTTGATTGCTTCTAGTGGGTTCAAACCAAGTTGGTAGTCTTATGATTCTCAATATAATACCTGGTTGTTCTGGCTTTTCTTTCTTGGAATCTTCATGTTCTTCCTCATGTTCCTCTTTAGCTTTTGGGTCCATGGAGCCTTCTATAGATTCCATGCCCTTCCTTCCTGAAGATTCCAACTTCTTCCTTTCATCATAGGAACATGGATGTAGATGGACAACCAAGGATACTTAAGGCTTCTTTTCGAAGAAAACTTCTTCTAGAGTCAAACTGAACACGTGTTGCTTATCATGGTTGCTACTTCCAATGGGGAACATGGACAGATGCTTCATAATCTTCACGGATTCTTCAATGGATCATATCATTTAGGATTAGCTCCCTCCTAATCCTTGCTTCATGCATGAATGCATGCTCTTCTTTTGGAATTATGTAATCAACTCCCTCCATCTAAGAGAGCCCATTCTTCCGTCTACATTCTTATTTCCTTCTGCAAAGTGTCACAGGTCTCATTCTAATTTCTTCTTGATTCATTGACTTCTTTCTGATTTGATTCCTTCTGGGTCTCTTCAGGTTTTGATTTTGATTTCGACCTATCTGGCAGTTGTTACTTATATAATAAATTCCTCAGGAATTTGCCAATGTACTTCATCTTCATGTAGTCATCGTAATAGCAACCCTTATCTTGTTATTCTTTAATAAGTATTGTTTCACTGACCATCTTTTCTTCTAAGAAATAGATATGCATGATATGTACAGGAACTATGTAAACATGGTATGTACAAGAATTATGTTATAGAAGAATATTGTTACCTTGACTAGAAGAAAAAAGTTTGTTTTATCCTGCTTGGCTTTCTTTGAGGATTCCCTTTCTTCGGCAATTGTTGCTTCGTTTGTTTCCTTCCTTTTCTTTAACTCGGGACAGTGGTTCCTGTAGTGACCATATTTTCAGCAGTTAAAGCATTGTATTTTTGACATATCCTTTTCTTGATTTGGTTTCTTCCTTGAGCCAAACTTCCTCTTATTCCTGAAATTCTTGAATTTTGTTGTGAAGACTTGATCATCATATTTCTTTTGAGATTTCTCTTTTGCGTTAATCCTTGATTCTTCTTGTGCACAACAAGTCCAAAGTTCTTCATGTTAAAATATTGTGTAACTGCAAAGAATATTCGTATCCCCTTTTATGGATAAAGATAAAATATATTTATTATTGATTAGATCAGTCCCCTTTTGTGGATTGATCATGTTGGGCATTGTAATTGACCAAATCCCCTTTTGCGGATTGGTCAAACCCTAATTGTAATATGCAAAGTAAGAAGTCGGCCCCCAGATAAATTAAAGTGGTTCTAACCACCCAGATTGAGAAGTCGGCCCTGCCAATGAAAAGACACCTCAGTTCAGCACCTGCCAGATTGTATAAATAAGAGAGGCCAGCGCCTCATTTACACACACACTCAGCTCACTCATCTAGTGTGCAAGTATTGAAGGAAGTTGCAGTTACCAGTTGTCGGAAGAAGGAAGAGAGAGAGGCGCATCCTTGGGAGAGGAATTTATGTGTTGTTTGGTTCATTGTCTTGGCATTGTATTGGCTATCTATATTAAGGAAGTTTTGCTGGGTTTTCTTCCCCATGAGGGTTTCCCAGGATAAATGTTGTGTACTCTTGTGATTGTGTTTCTCTCAGTGACCCTATCTATGCTATTATTATCTAGTAAATTGAAAGTAACCTAATAATAGCAGAAACTTGAACACTTCAAATGTGGGATACTCCTTTCTTGTGTTCATGCTTGCGGCAAATGCATCCCATGTCTTGGGAAGGCCATCCCATGTCTTCAATAGCTTGTAGTTGATCTCTTAACTGAGAGATTCTTACAAAGTATGATGTTATGTCGTCATCATCATTGATTGTCATGTCACGGAGCTCATTCTTCAGACTCATTACTTGTCCAATGTTTATAACTGAGAAGAGGTTAGTTAGGGCATCGTACATCTTCTTAGATGAGTCAAGATGAGAGATGTAGGGTATCAAGTGGTCTTTTACAGAGTACACTATGATACTCATAGCGTTGATGTCATTGTCCTTGAACTTCTCCATAACTGCAATGTTTTGAGGTTCCTTCTCTTTTCCTGCTTCAAACTATGGCTCCATGATCTTGCCTTTCACGATATCCAGTACTTTTCACGATATCTAGTACTTTATGTTGAGATTTGGGTACCTTGGAAAGTGGTCCCCTTGTGTTTGTGAGCTTCTAAACACATGAGGGAAGTACTATGTACCTTTTACTATGTACTTTATGTCTAATTTCACTTTGACTTAGGAGATTTAAGTCAAAAGTGAAATTTGGTCATTTTAGCCTAACGTGACAATTAATTCACAAAGTGGGTGAATTAATAGACATAAAGTGAAACTATGGAAACTTAAGTAAAGTGGGTTTTGAGTTGAGATTTAGTTGAGATGATCTCAACCATTGATTAGGGATGAGATGAGATGATCTCATCCACCCAACTTTTAGGTTTCCTTATGCATCCTTAAGGAGGGCGCAAGAGGCAAAGGAGGAGTCATTCACTCATTTGTTCACTCCAAGAATTTGAGAGAGAGCAAGAGGATGAGGTTTCAGGTAGAGGGAGAGGAAAGCTTGGGCGCCTACTTGCATGGAGGGCCCATGGAGGCTTAATTCCCTGTTTATTTACCGAGGAGCTTCTACATCTGAGGAGGGCGCACTTGAGGAGGAGGGCGCATCAGCAGTGGGGAGGTCTTAGAGTTGTCAGATTGCAATGAGGTTTGTTTCAGAGGAAGGCTACTCATCAGTATCAGAGTACTGTGGAGGGATTTCTAGATCGGAACTTCCAGTTGGCATTCGGCTTCATTTCAGTGATCTTGGCAGCATTTCTGAGGGGCGCACCATCCTAGGGTGCTCTTCCTTCTTTTGGACTTGTGTTTCAACTTGGATCAAGTTGTTATTGTATCAGGTTCATCTATATTTTGTACTTGTTGTATTCCACTATCTTTAAATCATCATATATAGACATATATTCCAAACTGTTTTTCCCCGGGGGGGTTTTATCTAGGGTCATGTTGACCAAAAATACATGTGTACACTTTCATGTGTGTTAGTGTTTTAGATCTACTTTATTTTCAGCTGTAAAGATCTCTAGGTGTGTAACATTTATTTTAGTATGCATGTGCTAACCCTTGGTGACTAAAACTACATGCTAGAGCACCTAAAATTGTGAATGTAACCGTAACAAATCAGCAAGAAGTTCCTGAACTGTTGGCTGGCCTAAAACAACAACAATACCTTCATTGACAGTTGAAACTTAGAGCCAACTTGAGGTCAAAGACAAACCCAATTGGCAGCTTGATAGGACCTGGAAAATCTTCACTTTATTCTTGGCAAGGATGAGGTCAATCCTTGTCTTCCATGCTCTGAAGTTAGAAGCCCCTTCTAACTTGTTTTTTGACTTCATAGAGTAACTCATGATTGCTTTGACTTGGTCAACTTTTGACTTTGACCAAAAATTCAAACTTAACTCTTGGCTTGCTAAGAGTATTAAGAGGTGCGCTAGGCCAAGGCGCACTAGGCTATCCAGGAATTAGGTCAAGTTCTTCACTTGAGGTGCCTTAACAAGAGGGTTAGGGTTTCGTTGTTGCAGCGAAACTTTGACTGCAACTGCAACTGTAACTGAGCAAATCCTCCCAATCTATCTTCCAGCGGTTAGACTGTCCGAAGATAGTGTGGGCCCATAACCTGTTAGAAAAATAGGTGTGCTTGTTTCACCATAGAGAAAGTCCAAGACAAAACTGAAAATGCTAGTTGCAGCCGCTGCAGCTCCTCTCCAAACTTGCGGACCACTAGTCTTATGCAGTTGTGAGAGTCAAAGTGACAAATGAGCTCTAGCGCCCTCTTATTTATAGTCCTCCAAGTGACCTAACTGGGCCAACTTCTACTTTTTGAGGCTAATAACTCAATAATAAATATTCTCGAATCAACTTGTCTCTTAGGGTTATTATCCAACGTTTTAGGGTTTCTCTTGCTTCTCAGAATATTCTAGTCTTGTCAGGGTTACATGTAGAGGTTAATACCTCCCACAGCTACCATAAAATCAACACTAGTACCATTCCCGTCAATGTCATAGATGGGATCCCCAAAGCATGTGCAGTAATCCATCCCCAAACAATGGCTATCAAGCTGAAAATTGTCCTTACTAACTTCAAAAACTTGGTTGCCCTCATTCTCATCACATGAAGAAATAAATACATCTAAGATTGCATTATCTTCGCCCACCTCGGACCACCTTTTCCTTTGATGAGGGTGAACCCAACATCTTTACTTCTCATCTCTACCAAATGCTCTCATCTGAGTCCCAATTCCCATGCCTCGCTTCTACTGATGCCAAATACAAATGTCTTTCATTCACCATTTGGGAAGTTGTTTTTCAAACCTACCCCCACTACACTAGATCCACCTCGCCTTCCCTCAAAACTAGATCCTGTCCCATGAACAAGTGGTATGACATTGAATGTAAAAACCTCCACAGTCAACTTCGGCACTCTTTCACTCACACTCACCCTTCCTACCCCCATCTTAAGGCTTGCTACCACCACCTTCTCCACCATAAGAAGCGCCTCTTCATTTCCCAAAGGAGAAATGAGTTGTGTGCTTCCCTTATCCGCTCCCCTAAAAAAATTTGGCACACCTTCTTTCCTCACCACTCTCCTCTTCCTCTCAATCCAAAATCCATGTTCACCCATACCTCCTTTCAATGTCCCTAGGTAGCCCCTAATCCAAGTTACCTCTCCTCACCCTTCTTTCCACCTATTCTCGTACTGAGATATCTGAGAAGTTGTTTGGATTATAAACACTAGCAAACAGCGAATGAGGTAGGGTTCCAGGAAAAACTCTTAAAACAAGATCTTCACGCTATGGAAAACCATCTAGCCGACTTGTCCAACCATGTGGTCTGTACAGGTTTTCCGCAATCTTGGTCACATCACATTATTCACCCGATCCACGAATTGGGCCCTAGTACGGATCCCAACAACTATAGGACGACCATGGTTGGCCACATGTTTTCCAAACTCTATAATACGCTCCTCCATTTGAATCTCTTTGGAGAGCTTGAGAGGAGGCAACATAGAGCTAGAGGATAGGATGGATTTCGACCTGAGCACCAGACCATTGATCACATCCTCACACTTGGGACCATCATTGAGGAGGCACGGCATCGTTCTTCGAAAGTTTACTGTTGTTTTGTGGACTTTCAAAAAGCTTTTGATTTTGTCCCCAAGGAGGCTTTGTTCCAAAGATTCAGAGACATTGGCATCTTAAAGACCTTATTGTCAACCATCATGCACTTATACAATTCAATCCTTGGTCATCTACGCACAACACACGCGATATCATACTTTATCAAGGGTACCATTGGGGTCAAACAAGGTTGCCCCCTATCCCCCACAATGTTTGGGATCTACATTGACGAGTTGGAGTCCTTGCATGAGCACATCCAGGATGGAGATCGATGCCTTCTCCACCAGGTCTTGATTTCTATCTTATCGTTTGCAAATGATATGATCCTTCTAGCTTCATCCCTCAAAAGGTTGCAAAGATAACTGGATGCCCTGGCCCTCTTTTGTGACCTTCGTCAGTTGATGGTCAACCTAGGTAAAACTAAGGTCATGATCTTCAACAAGTCGGAGAAGATCCTCTTTGATCACCATTTCCTTTTCATAGGAGAGGAGATTGAGATCACCAACACATATACTTATTTGGGGGTACTTTTCACAAACTCTCACTTTAGTCTGTGGCATGCACTTCAACCCCAAGTCAACAAGGGTTATGGGTCCCTGGCCCTTCTTGAGAGGCAGTGTTTCCTGAACCATTTTCAGGGCATAAAGATGTCGCTCATGGACTCTCTTGTCCAACCCACAATTCTATATGGCTCCGAGGTTTGGGGACCTGGTTTGCTAGAGTCTGATTGGTCTTCAATAGAGAAAGTATAAATCATCCTTCTTCATCGCATCATCAAATGCAAGCATACAGTGCCTCAACCCATCATCCTCACAGAGTTTGGTGCTCACCCCTTCCAACTTATTTGGTCTCATCTCACTCTTTCCCCACATTCGAAGCTTCGTTGAAACAACAAAGGGATGGGATCGGTATCCATACTTGGCCTACTTCTCATCAGAGTCCATTGCATCAGCTAGTTCTCCAATTCAATCTCAGTGATGGTACGCTAAGGTCTCGGATCTCCTAGCATCTATTGGTATTACGATGGATCGGTTCCCTTCATTTAAATATTCCCTAGGTGCACCTGGCCACCACTTACCTACCAAACAGGAGATGAATACAATCATCGAAGAGGATATCTATAGACAGTTTGTACAAATCACTTGGATAAACCCTCAGGGTGGGTTACATCCAAATATGGCCTTCTATGCTGAGCACTTGATGGTTATGAAGGATGGACTCATTGTTCGACCCCATTACACACTTCGCCATTGGATGCACGCTCTTCGAATCCCCCTGGGCTAATTCAAGGTTGGCTCTCAAAAACTATGGATTGAGACTGAACATTAGATTGACTATTCAGACAAGATCTACCAGTTATGCCATCTCTGAGAGATTGAGACTAAGGAGCACTTCATCTTCTGTAGCCCAGTTTACTATGAGATCCGAAGACGGTTCCACTGTATTTTCAGGAAGCTACAGACGCTTGGGAGCTTCTTTGGGTATACCGACCAGCAATGTTTGGCCTTATACATGCAAGAGCACCTCCATCTCCACTCTTCTATCCTCTAGCCACATCCACATCCTGGACCAGCTCCCACCCAACAAATCACTTCCTTGTTTATGGTGCTCTCGACTAGGGGCACCAAGCAGCAGTTGGATAGAGATGATCCTAGATCAGTGAAGACACAGGGTACTATCTCTACCTCTGTGAGACCCCAACGGCATCACCAGACCAGACCTCACATTAGCAGATAGACCAATGGTCGAATGAGATCTTCCAGACCACATCGACAGGGTCTTCCTTCCAAACAACAGCAAAACACTCATTCACGCTCCTCTCCTGTTTCTTCTTCCGAACAAAAATCTATTTTGAGTTTTCTTCATTCAACCTCGGATGTTAGGAGAGATGGTTCAAGTGGACCAGAGTAGCCTCGTACCATTAGAGCCATGGATTCCAAATCTACTCCCCTTGTACATCTCTCTCCTAAACCGGCTCTCCATTTTTGGCATCAACTCTCTAGGTTTTAGATTATAGTTTTATTCTATTTTACTTCCTCATGCTTTTTTTTATATAGGAACCGCTTTAATGCTCCCACTTTGTATAGACATCATTGTACCTAACAGTTCCATTGATCTGCTTCAACGGTCATTTGTCGAACATTAATACATTTATCTTATCTTATCTATCTTATCTATCTTATCATCAAAAACAACACTCTCCAAATTAACCATCACATCATCAAAATTTGAATTTTGAAAAAGAATTACAAGTTACACTAAACTTGTCTTCATGGGAGAATGAGGTGGATACTTCATGACCAATATCTTTTACCTATGAGCCTGCAATATGTTCTTCAATAAATACATCTCCTATTTCTGAAATATGATATGAAAGTGACTCATGGGATGGAGAACAAGGCTGCAATTTATCCTTAAGATGTGCAAATTTCCTTCTAATATATTTTACCATGTGAGCATAAGTATCATATCTCATCTTAATCTCAACCAGGAGAGAACTTGAAGGGTTCTTCTCATTGACAATCATCAAACTAGCAACCTTCTCCTCTATTTTAGCATAAATATCAACCCAAAAATCTGTTTCATATAAATTTGTTACATGTTTCTCATTACCATATCCACACACCCAATAATTCTAAAATTTCTTAACAATATATGGAAACGACTTTAGAACTGAAATCACAATACTACTCTCATGCATTCTTTTCATTTAGAGAAAATGCAAAAAAACCATCATCAAAATATATTAATGGACAATATTACTTTCTACAATAAACTTCATGAATGATGAAAGATACATAGAAGCCAAATGGGGTTGTCCCCAAACTCTTGGAACATGATGAATCCAAATCCAAGGCAAAAGATGATGTGGAGATCCTAAAATGCATGAAAAATCCAAAGTGGTAAACAAATCTTCCCAAAACTTCCCTTTGGATCGAGCCATTAATTCAAATCCTCAAATGTTGAAATATAAAAATACATGCATATTATCCCATACAAAATCTGAAATGTGGAGCCGCCAAGGTGAGTTCTTTAAGTGTTTGCTTGTTGTCCTCTACACCAAAATCAACAAGCCATCAAATATGGAATCGCCATATGAGCAAGAGATCTTCAAGACACAGTCATAAGATGTCAAATGTAGCAAGACTATAAATTCGGGCAATGGACTTTATCCCTAGCAAAGACACCAAAATGTTACAACAAAATCAAGCACCCCTGAATGATGTAATGTCCCAAGAATCAAGGGGCTAGTCTTGTGCAACTCAAGAAGGCTACCCACTATCACCGTAGTAGTTCTTCTTCTCTCTTTTGGTTGGCTCTTCTCCAACTCAAGGGGGCTTCCCTAAGGATAGGATTATCAAGGCTATGGAGAGGGGGCTCAAGGTGAAAAATGAAGAGTAAGCCTTATATAACAAAGTGGTTGTAGTAATGGTATGTAGTGGTGGAAATGGAAAAGGGGGTATGAAAAGGAAATGAAAGGAAAATGGGATGATGTAAAACTAGTGTCTATCAATCTAAGGACTAATAGAGTCATGAAACATTGAACGAATGAAACAATTAGTGTGTTACAATCAACTATTTTTAGGTAGATTATATGGTTGAAAAGGGTTAGTTTACCACATTCAACATCTTGGATGAAAGAACTTATTTGATGCATTCATCACTTGGATGTGTACTTAAGGTAAAAGGAATTAGCTTAATGCAATTTACCCCAAAGTGTTTATTGAAAACACACTATAGATCAAGTCTTGTAGGGCAGATCAAGTCTTGTAGGGCTAAGGGCGTCACTCATCAATACAAATGTGGAGTTGTTTTATGGCTAAAATGTATTTCCAAATCTGCAACTTAGTTTGATAGAAAAATGGAAAATGAGTGCAAAAATAAAACAACAAATAAACAAGAGGGAGAACCCCTCATATTGCTTCTTCCTAAATGAATATTAAATTCATTATCAAGCCTCACATAAGTATGATAACAAGAAAATTCTATAACATATAAACAACAATTGAAAAGCATAACATAACCATACAACAAATTAGATCAATACCTCAATGCTTCATTAGCCTTCAAAGGTTTGATACACAAGAGAAGCTCGACATCATCTCCAAGCTCCTACAATTTCCTTCATTTCTTTCACTTCTTCACAATCCTCTAATTGTGAAATCCCCTTTGAAATGGAGAGAAACTCCTCTTTAAATAGAGTGAGTTAAGTCTCTCATACAATAAAATATATTATCTTTCTAGCTAACTCCATGACAAGTAAACAAATTATAAAATATTGGAGTAGTTAGATCTATGGTTTACAATATCAAGACATGTGGATGCTAGCCTCCTCAAGAGAGGTCGCACTCCTCCAAAAATAGGCAATGATATGCAACAAAAACCTCCAAGAGAGGATGCACCATCTAGAAATAGGTATTATACCAAGTCAAATGATAAATGGGTCCACATAGAATTTGTACTCCAAGAATGGATGCATTCAAAATATAATAAAATACTCTTCAATCTAGGAGGATGTGTTCAAGGGTCCACCTAGAAGAACTGATAAAGTGCGCGCTCCAAGGTGGATGAGAGATATAACAATAAAATACTCCTCTTAGGAGAATGATCCATAACAAACCTCCAAAATAGAAATTGGTCCACAAGATGCATGCAACCAATCCACATGTCCAAATCCCAAGGCAACCACTCCATGGATAAATGTGCAAGATGAAGTAGTCAGACTCCAAAATGGTAAGTGGGCAACCTCCAACAAAACAAATCCAGGGAGATAGGGGCGAATTAGGGTTTTGACCATGCCAAAACTCCATGAAACAATCAAATATATATCTCTGAGAATAGCAATAAATGCCTCCACAAGTGAGCCCTCCAAGGATATGCTCAAAAATAGTAATAGGACCATGTAAATGCATGCAAAAACCACACGTGTGGCCCTCCAAGTTGCCACACGCCCCCCTCCATAAAACTCTTGCATAACCACCTCCTATAAAATAATATATATGCCAAGTCAAAAAGGTGAGGGCTCTCTCCAATGAAAGTCAAATGATGACAACTGTAGCCGAAATATCCATTCAATAAAATGAGAGGGCACCTAGGAGAGGTGTGCCCTAGAAAAGTGTGCCATGTAGCTACCTCAAACACCCACAAATAATAAAATATTCTGCAATGAAGTGCACCCTAAGAGAATGTGCCAAAAGTAGTTAGACCTCAATAATAAAATATTACTACATGTGGCATGTCATAAAGATGTCTAACCAACACAAGAGAGTGCACCCTAGAGAAGTATCCCAACCTCTCTAAGAAACGCATGGCTAGTAATTGTGCCCAAGAAGGGGGTGCACCTCTAGAAAGCCTCAACCAACTCCAACTAACACCTTCAAGTGTGAAAAGGAAGTCAATGAAGTGTCCCAACAATTAAAAAACGCATGCCTAGTAATTGTGCCCAAGAAGGGGGTGCACCTCTAGAAAGCCTCAACCAACTCCAACTAACAGCTTCAAGTGTGAAAAGGAAGTCAATGAAGTAGGGAACCCTAGATATTAACCTTAATCTATATAAATTAGATTAATTTAACCATTGAATAGTTAAATCAACCTCAACATGTGTGCACAAAGGTTAATGTTAAAATAAAACCATAGTCCACTTCCAAATAGTCATCAATTGATTAAATCATCATGAACATGTGTGTCAATGACGGGTGCACCCTAATAAAGTGTTGTACCATGTAAATAAAATATGTTCTCCCTAGCAAAACCCCACCATGATAACAACCAAACATAAAGCCCAACCTAAGGTGCACCACCACCAAAGGATTATTATATCAAAATTCACCATTCGACCTTAGGAAACAGTTAGATCACCATCAAATCATATGTAGTACCACCCTTTCTAATTCAAACTTAGGAAATAACATATCAATGAGGGTACTTACATCATGAAACACATTCCCCTCTAGGTGATGTCAAACAAATGTTACAACATAAAGTTAAATCACCTAGGAGAATCCCACAAAGGCAACATGAATCATCCCACCATAGAAACATCATAAGAGAATAGGACATAAAGAAATGCTAACCCCATCAATCATCAAGTGTGTTCCCCATCACACATCTAACACATGAGGACCATGTAGAACACCCCATCCTAGCAACACCAACATCATACATCAACACGCATCACTAAGAAACATCTACAACGTCGTGAAACATCTACCTCCTAACATCATCGTCCAACCCCTTGGGGGTCTAAAACCATCATCCATGTCCAAGATAAACATATATACCAAACTACCATAATGAGATAATAGGCTCCACATCCATCAAAAGTGCAACCAAGGGATGATCAACAAGGCAAGCAAATGTGAGAAGACCACCAAACAGCAAACTCAATCATCCAACCAAGTAGAAATGAAACCCCCCCAAACCAAAGATCTCCATCAAATGATCCAAGGCCATGAAGAGAAGGGGCTCTATGAAGATGAATCCCTCCAAGTCAAACCAAATGCTCCAAGGAACCAACAACAAACCTCCACAAATGTGATGAAAATCACAATGTGGAACCTCATACAATATGAGGTGTAATAATAGGCTCCAACTTGGAGACATGCACTCTTCTTGGAGTGCATGAGAACCCTAGAAATCTCTGACCCAACCTATCAAGAAGAAAGAAGAGACAAGACCATGTGGTGAAATGGATACAAATCAACATCTATAAACACCACATACTTATTCTTATTTCTTCTTCTTTTTTCAAAATACATCACCAAGAGATCAAAATTTGGCTACAACAATGCCAAAAAGACACATGAAAGTAAATTAATGCTCATGTATTGAGCTTATTTATCCTACACTACTCCAGCTTAAGATGAAACAAGAGGCTAAGTGAAATCAAATAGCTAATGCAACCATCCAAGCATCACCTCAAGGCCACGGACTCTACCCTTGTGTTTCGTAAAGATCCAAAACAAAGTTACATCAAAAATAAGGCCAATATATGCCAGGATCTCTATTACAATGTGGTTGCGAAATGAAGTTACATTACATACATAGCAGCCCATACAAAAATCTGAAAATAACAGGTTCCAGTACATGCTAACTCGAAGAGGGTTAATATATGGTCTGGAAAAGGTACATGGCAGCCCATCATCAATCTACAAAACATCAACTATGTGCCTCTCCAAAGGCAAATCTACATGAAAAACATCAATCACATCCTCAAACAAAGAGGATGTAGGCTGCTCCAACAATAGACTATCTTCTATCAAGCATAAGGATGAAGTATGAAATGAAATCTCAGATCTGGAAATAACATTTTGCACATTAATTGATGGCTGAAAATGACTGTCATAAAATTTGCAATCAATATCTTGCATCACCATACAATTTTCAGCACTAAAAACATTATTTCCAACCGAAAAATTACATGCAATTTCACAAAAAATTGAAGAAGAAGATGGTTGTAAATTTCCAGCACTTTCATCATCACGAACATGCTCCAAAAATTGCAAATTTTCTTAATTAAACATGGGCAAACATAGTTGTTAATTACCATCAGAAATTTATGCACTTGCACCTACTAAACATGGTTGTCCAAGAAGCACATAATCAACATTTTCCTCTCTAACATCATCTCCATCAAAGTCATAGATGAGATCCCCAAAACATGTCCAATAATCCATCCCCAAATTATGGTTATCAAGTTGAAAATTTTCCTTACTAGCTTCAAAAGCTTGATTGCACTCATTCTCATCACATGAAGAAATGCATACATCTAACATTGCATCATCAGACAAGGGCTTCTCTTCAAAAACTATACTCTCCAAATTAACCATTACATCATTAAAATTTGAATTTTGAAAAGAAATACAAGTTACACTCCACTTGTCTTCATAGGAGAATGAAGTGTCATTCTCATCACATGAAGAAATGCACACATCTAACATTGCATCATCAGACAAGGGCTTCTCTTCAAAAACTACACTCTCCAAATTAACCATTACATCATTAAAATTTGAATTTTGAAAAGAAATACAAGTTACACTCCACTTGTCTTCATAGGAGAATGCAGTGAATCCTTCATGATTGTCTTCTACAAGTGGAGCTACAATATGTTCATCAACAAATACATTACCTATTTCTGAAATATAGTATGAGAGTGTGCCACCCTCTCCAAGAAACAATAAAATAATGCATGCCTTGATAATTGTGCCCAAGAAGGGGACCCATCATTAGAAAGCCTCAACGAACTCCAACTAACACCTTCAATTGTGAAAAGGAATTCAGTGAAGTAGGGCACCCTAGATATTAACCTTAATCAATATAAATTAGATTAATTTAACCATTGAACAATTAAATCAACCTCAACATGTGCGTACAAAGGTTAATGCCAAAATAAAACCACAGTCCCCTTCCAAATAGTCACCAACTCATTAAATCACCATGAACATGCGTGTTAATTGTTGAAAATAGCAGCATCAGAAGGCATTCAACAATGAGAGGTCTTAAGTGACCACCCTGAGGCTAGCCAAGGAGACTTGGAGATTAAACAGTCTTGTGAGTCATAGCAAGAGTCAAGGCCAACATACAAGCCTTGTGAGCCGGGACAAAAGTCAGGACGAAAGAGATACTGCCAGAGATAGTCTTGTGAAGTCATGGCAAGAGTCAAGGCAAACGTACAAGCCTTGTGAGCCAGGACAAAAGTCAAGACAGAAACCTTGTGAGCCATGTGCAACAGTCAAGGTCAACCTTGTGAGCTTAAGTGCAAAAGCCAAGGCAAATCTAGCAACAGACAAGATGAATGTATTGTTGATATTATGGTAGTTGCAGGGGGTATTTACCTCCACGTGTAACCCTGACGAGAATAGAATATTCCGGGAAGCAAGAAGAAACCCTAAAGCATTGAACATAACCCTAGAAGACAAGTCGGCTCAAGAAAATGTTTTATATTAAGTATTTTGTCTCCAGAATGAGAAGTCGGCCCAGACAGCTCAAGAAAACAGTATAAATATAAGTAGCCAGACCTCATTTTGTACACACAGCTTGAAATTTCAGCTGGGAAGAAGTGCGCACTACAAAAACTGGGCAAGTGCACAAGTCTAGGGTGTAGCTGCAACCGACAACTGCTACAATCTATATTCCTGGTTTAGGCTCAGACTTTCTATTGGTTATGGTTGGACTTTTTTATCAGTTTTGGTTATCTTTGCTTGATGCATTCGTCGTGGTTGGCTATTGGTTTGCTTCCGGAATGATTCTCTGTCAAGGTTAAGGTGCTTGGGGGTGGCTTCGGCCTATGGTTGGGTGACAATATTGCTATATTGTCTATGGTTAAACGAGCACATCCATTACTTTCTAACAGGTTATGGACCCACACTATCTTCAGACAGTCTAACCGTTGGAAGATAGGTTGCGAGGATTTGCTCAATTACAGTTGCAGTTGCAACCAGTTTTTGTTGCAACAACGAAACCCTAAACCTCTTGTTGAGGCAACTTAAGTGAAGAGATTGACCTAATTTCTGGATAGCCTAGTGCGCCCTAGCCTAGCGCATCTCCTGGTACTCTCAGCAAGCTAAGACGTCAAGTTTGAGTTTTTGGTCAAAATCAAGGGTTGACTAAGTCAAAGCAGTTATGACTTACTCTATGAAGTCAAAAAACAAGTTAGAAGGGGCTTCTAACTTCAGAGCATGGAAGACAAGGATTGACCTCATCCTTGACAAGAATAAAGTGTTGGATATCATGAAAGGAAAGATCGTGGTACCACAATTCGAAGAAAGAAAAGAGAAGGAACCTCAGAACGTTGCAGTTATGGAAAAGTTCAAAGACAGTGACATCAATGCCATGAGTATCATGGTGGACTCTACAAAAGACCACTTGATACCCTACATCTCCCATCTTGACTCATCTAAGAAGATGTACAATGCCCTAACAAACCTCTTCTCAGTCAGAAACATTGGACAAGTAATGAGACTGAAGAACGAGCTCCGTGACATGAAAATGAATGATGATGACAGCATAACATCATACCTTGTGAGAATCCCTTAGTTAAGAGATCAACTACAAGCTATTGAAGAAATCATTTCAAAGAAGGAACTAGTAAATATAGTACTCAATGGTCTTCCCAATACATGGGATGCATTTGCCGCAAGCATGAACACAAGAAAGGAGTATCCCACATTTGAAGAACTTTGGACTTGCTGTGCACAAGAAGAATCAAGGATTAGTGCAAAAGAGAAACCCCAAAACAAATACAATGATCAAGCTTTCACAACAAGATTCAAGAACTTCAGGAATAAAAAGAAGTTTGGCTCAAGGAAGAAATCAAATCAAGAGAAAGATATGTCAAAAATACAATGCTTCAACTGTCGAAAATATGGTCACTACAAGAATCATTGTCCCGAGTTAAAGAAAAGGAAGGAAACACACGAAGCATCGGTTGCCAAAGAAAGGGAACCCTCAAAGAAGGCCAAGCAGGATAGAACAAACTTCTTCTTCTAAGACAAGGCAACAATATTCTTCATAAATCTTGTACATACCATGTT
>SNQJ01S0087350.1:37660-55000 GCA_010110895.2 Picea sitchensis
TTAGATCTGAGTTATATTCATATGTGATCTGAGTTTTTCTCTTAAGCTGCTACTGTCTTTTATAGATCTACCTCCTATGTGTTTTATCTCTGATTAAGCTACAGATCTAAGTTGTTTTAGTCATTGAAATTTAAAAGAGACTATTGTTTTGCAATTTTACCCTAAATCTAACAATAGTCAATGTGCTTGTGGACAGACATTCTCCAGGCAAAGAATGGTCCAAATAGAACAGATTGTTGGTGGACAGGTATTCTCTCTGTGGAGAATGGTTCAAGTTGACAGTTTGTTGACATATCATGGACTAGTATTTTCCTAAGGCACAGATTGTGGCCCGATTAGGAAAATGGTTCAAGACCGATATTTTCTAAGGCATACAAGTTGAGACAGATCCCTATAACTTGATTAGAAAATAGTCCTAGATTGACATTCCTATAGGAATGGTCTCTGTAATCCATGGCGTAGCCTTTTAACATCTGTCGGGATAGTCATTCTTCTAGGACGTATGTCCAGATTAGAAGAATGATCCTTGTATCACTCTGTGGAGTGAGTAACTTATTCAGCATCATGCCTGACTACTCAGATAGAGTATGGCTTCGAGAGAAGATGCAGTTGATGTTATCAAATGATAGTGATGATGGTGCTCGTGATCTAATCATGAGATAGTCTGTACGACTATAATGATGCTACCGGTTCAATGGTATGTTTGTGCTCAAGACCATTGCCTTCAATACCTCCCTAGCTAGGAGGGAGTGTTGATATTATGGTAGCTGCGGGAGGTATTTACCTCCACGTGTAACCCTGACGAGAAAAGAATATTCTGAGAAGCAAGAAGAAACCCTAAAACATTGAACATAACCCTAGAAGACAAGTCAGCTCAAGAAAATGTTTTATATTAAGTATTTAGTCTCCAAAATGAGAAGTCGGCCCAAACAACTCAGAAAAACAGTATAAATATAAGTAGCCAGACCTCATTTGGTACACACAACTCAAAATTTCAGCTGGGAAGAAGTGCGCACTGCAGAAACTGGGCTAGTGCGCAAGTCTGGGGAGCAGCTGCAGCCGACAGCTGTTGCAATTTGTATTCCTAGTTTAGGCTCAGACTTTCTATTGGTTATGGTTGGACTTTCTTATTAGTCTTGGTTATCTTTGCTTGATGCATTACCCGTGGTTGGCTATTGGTTTGCTTCCGGAATCATTCTTTGTCAAGGTTAAGGTGCTCGGGGGTGGCTTCGGCCTATGGTTGGGTGACAATATTGCTATATTGTCTATGGTTAAATGAGCACATCCATTACTTTCTAACATGTATAAATCTTGTGAGCTAGATTGATGTGACAAACAATCTTCCTTATCACTTATGCAAATGATATAATTATGATGATTTAGTACGTTGGCACGTGTGACCTTACCCAGAATGAGAAAATAACGAGTTGCCAAAGTGTGAAAGTCGAGTTATGAACTCAAGTGTGAAAGTCGAGTTATGAACTCAAGTGTAAAAGTCGAGGTTACATGTAAAGTCCAAGTGTCTAACTCAATAATCAAATCGAGTTGACTAACTCAAAGTTGTAAAAGTCAAGCTTGCATGTCAAGTTGGCATCTCGAGTTACAAGTCTAATGCAAGTTTGAGTTGACAAGTACGAGGTTGCATGTCAAGTTGGCATCTCAAGTTACAAGTCAAGTGACAAATCAAGTTGAGTTTAAGAGTCAAGTCTAAAGGTGAGTTGTTCAGTTATGCATCCAGTTCTAAGCTGAGTTCACTCATCTCTCTTCTGCGCCTAGGATATACAGAGATCTACTCTCTTCATTATTCATTTTTCTATGCAATGCATGAGAGAAGAGAATGAGGACACTTTTGCAGGCAGCAGAAAGATACTTTTGCAGGCAACAAATATATACTTTTTCAGGGCAGCAGATATATACTTTTGCAGATAGCACAATAGGGTACTCACATTCTGGCAATCTCAATTTTAAAGCACATTCTCATGGTGATATTGTAATCAGTTTTGATCATTCATTTATTTGCTGATAAGAAAGATTGTTTGCTATGGTTTTCTCCCTCATTGGGTTTCCCCGGGATAAATTTCTGTGTTATTGTGTGACTCCATTTTGTGCACTATCTACTTCTATTTTACAGCTTTCAGTTTCTGCATTATTTATCATTTAAGTTTTCAGATCTGCTCATTATATTGAAGAAAAATAAAAGTACATTGCATTATGAATCTAAACTTGAAAATTCACACTAATAAAGGGTGTGTTAGAGACCTATCCTCCCTAACCCCTCGTGTAGGTAGAATAATATATTTTCCATGTAATAAAGGCGGACATTAGTTTATAAGGCCTATTTAATAAATGTGAACAAGTCAATGTAAGAAGACCTAATAGAAGCTTCCGCTTCTAGAAAGATCTTCCGTTAGAAGGTTCTTTAGAAGATAGAATTAGTATAAATAAGAGTAGGAGGCATGAGAAGTCTTTGTCTTGAGAATTATTGTTATTGAGCGCTGCTCTGTTGGAGGTTGCCCCCTCGAAGAGACAAGTGAACATTGTTTCCTATCAAAAAAGGTATTATTTTGGCGTTGTGGTTTCATATATTGTGTTGTTATGTTGTTATTCTCTGTCGTATTTCTGTTTTCTTCTATTATAATAGATCTAGTACCTTACAAGTGGTATCAGAGCACTTTCTTTGGCAGGAATTGTGGGTTAATTTTTTTCAGGGCATAGACGTATTCTGGCATCTTAAAACCACAAAGATCTATCGTCCTGCACATAAATCCGCGGTCGAGGGAAGCATACACGTAGGAAATACAAGAGGTACTTAAGCTCACATTGTTGGACACCCTTGTAACCCCTTCGAGTGGTAGCGCATCAAACAACACCTATATACGGACTGGCCTAGGTATCCTGAACCCTCCATAGATCAACCGATCGGTCGCCTGACTGTTATAGTGCCACCGAGAACAGCACTCGAGAAGATACTCTCTAGTACCTGGGTAATTGGGTAGTATGGCTAAGGGTACGGTCTAGCCTCCTTAGTTGGTGCCCTGAGATATTGGGACGAGTACTACTATTCGACCCCACACGTATATCATAGAGTTATAGCACAGGGCAAACCCTTGTCTGTAGAAACCCTAAACACCCTAACCCTTGGGACAGAAACAAAGCAGAAAAGGAACAGACAAGATCTATTGTCGTGCAACCTTACCTCCTGCATTCGGTTTGCAAAATTCCTACACATTTCTTCCTGTTAAGAATTTGGACATTTCGCCACTACAGTATTATTCAGATCTAAGTATAACTCCGCAAGAGTTTAAAAAAAAAAAGAGTATAGTGGTCTCGTCGACACAATTATTCGGAACTTATCCCATTGGATTCCTCTCCTCACCCTGATCGCAATGGTACCTTTCATTTTTAAGCATTTTTTTCAGTGGACCCGACCCCCTTCCCGACACCCTTATTTGCCACCTCTCCCATTGTATTCCCCTTTTCGCATTGATCATCGTGGTACCTACCACTTATAAGTCCTTTGTTGTGGTCCCACCCACCCATTCCCCTTACAGGCACCCCTCATATCCAAATGGCCACCACTCGCAACCAAGACCTACAAGCTTCCATCACTTAGAACAAGGAGTTCCTCCAACAAGTGACTTCTGATATTGCTTCCACCAATTCTCACCTTGCAAAATTTGAGGCCCAAGTCCAACAAAAAATTGACGCCATGGATGCCAAATTCATGGGCGAATTTGCCACCCTCCAATCTGTTGTCAACCAATTGTTGAACCGCCCCCAAGGCCCTTCCTCCTCGAAACAATCGTCCCACTTAGATAGTGTTGATTCCTCCCATTCTATGATCTTTCAATCCAACTCTTTTCATCGCGACCCCCGTCTCCCCCAAGTTGAGGTCAATAAATTTGATGGCTCCGACCCCACGGGTTGGGTCACTCAAATGGAGCATTATTTCTCTTTGCATGGCATTACCGATGAGTTGGCCCAACTTCGTTATGTTGTTCTCTATCTGGATCCAGAATGTTGGCAATGGTGGCAATGGCGTAAAAATGCACACCACGGGTATGTTGCGTGGACCCAGTTTGTTGCAGAGCTCTATGAACACTTTAACACTGACACCCACTATTTAGGTCGTTTGACCAAGTTGAAATAGTCAGGCACAGTGGAAGACTTTATATCTTCCTTTGAGCATTTAACCTTCAGAAAGGAGGGCATGACAGATGCGTTCTTCCGGGAATGCTTTATCATTGGCCTAAAGGATGAAATCCGAGCCCAGGTCCGCATGGCTCGCCCTCAAACTTGGTTGGAAACTACTAAATGTGCCAAAGAAGCCCAACAAGTTGTTTTTTCCTTGAACAAAAAACCCTATTTTCTTCCTCACCCTTGACCCACCAATCTTGCTCCCCCTACTACTCCCCTCAAGGTCCAAAAATTAACTCGGGCTGAAATGGTTGAGCGCCAACTCAAGGGTCTTTGCTATAGTTGTGATGAAAAATATTTTCCCGGGTACAAATGTAAGGAACAAAAACTTTTTATGGCCATTTCCGAGGATGTTGCTGAAGAAGAAGTTGTAGTTTCACCTGTTAAAGAGCTACCCCCTCCCGATGCTACTACTAAGCCAGCTGACCCACCAGAAGTTGAACAATTGATTTCATTGCATGCCCTCGCTGGCTTCTCTGCTCCCCAAACCCTTAAGCTCATTGGCTATATTAAGCATAGGAAAGTCATCATCCTTGTTGACAATGAAAGCACCCATAATTTTATTCACCGCCGCATTGCCTAGGAAACCAATTGCTATATTTGTGTCGTCGACAATTTTCAAATCATGATAGCCAATGGTGGTTCCATGAAATGTGGTGGGCATTATGAAAATGTACGTCTTCAAATTGGACAGTACCACCTTAAACCTCATATGTTTGCCATTGACATAGGTGGTTGTGACATTGTTAGATGTTGAATGGTTATGCACTCTAGGCCCCATTCTCATGGATTCTAAGGCATTAACCATGCAATTCCACCAGGAGGTACAACAGTATCAATTCCAAGGAATCATAGCAGGTTCTCTTGAGATCATCGGTTCCCATCGAATGGAAAAACTTCTCAAGAAAGGTCATTCAGGTATTATTTCCCAACTCCATTCCATTCAAGCAGTTGAGACACCCTCCATGCATCCTGACCTCCAATCTATCATATCCAAACACCAAGTTGGTTTTTCCACTCCTCAGGGACTTCCCCCTTCCCGTGGTGTTCATGGTCAGTACATTCCCCTTGTCCCCGACAGTCTTCCTCCCAATGTTTGCCCTTATCGTCATCCCTTTGCCCAAAAGAATGAAATTGAGAAAATTGTGTAGGAGTTGCTCGAAACATGTGTTATCCGTCCTAGTACCAGCCCCTATTCTTCTCCTGTGGTAATGGCACTCAAAAAAGAAGGTATTTGGCGCATGTGTCCTGACTTTCATGCCCTCGATAAACTCACCATCAAAGACAAGTTTTTCATTCATGTCATTGATGATCTCTTAGATGAATTCAGCGGTGCTCAATACTTTACTAAACTTGATCTCCATTCTGGCTACCACCAGATACGTATGAAAGAAGCAGACATTCCCAAGACTGCCTTTAGAACTCATGAGGGTCACTATGAGTTCTTGGTCATGCCCTTTGACCTGTGTAATGCCCCCCCCCCACCTTCCAAAGTCTCATGAATCATGTCTTTCGTCCTTTTCTCCGTCATTTTGTCTTAGTTTTCTTTGATGATATTCTCATCTATAGTAAAACCTGGACATCCCATCTCGCCCATGTGAATCAAGTTCTCCATCTACTCTCTCAGCACCAACTTTTCCTCAAACAATCTAAATGTTCCTTTGGAGCTTCAGAAGTGGAGTATCTGGGTCATATTGTTGGCAAGGACGATGTACGGATGGACCCTAAGAAAAATGAAGTATGCAAAATTGGCCTAGCCCTAAAACTCTTAAGAGCTTGCATGGCTTTCTGGGGTTAACAAGTTATTATCGCAAGTTTGTTAAGAATTATGGAAAAACTGCAACACCTCTCACTGCTCTCCTTAAAAAGAATGCCTTCACTTGGAATCTAGCAGTTGATCAATCCTTCCATGCCTTGAAAGAAGCTATGTGCACGACTCTAGTCCTAGCACTTCCCGACTTCACCAAGACTTTTGTCTTGGAATGTGATGCTTCGAGAAAAGGAATTGAGGCAGTCCTCATGCAAGATGGTCGGCCTTTGGCATTCACCAGCAAACAACTTTCAGACAAACATTTGGGCCAATCAATCTATGAAAAGGAAATGTTGGCTATTCTGCATGTCGTGGATCTCCGGCATCCTTATCTATTGGGGCAACGCTTACAGATTAAAACTGATCACCAGAGCCTCAAGTATTCTCTGGAACAAAGAATTTCATCCTCAAAGCAACAAAAATGGGTAACCAAGCTATTTGGCTATGATTATGAGATCATTTACAAGAAAGGAAAAGAAAATGTGGTCGTTGATGCTCTTTGCTGAAAATATGGAGAAGGGTCCCTCTTTTCCCTCTCCTTCGTTGTACCCGATTGGCTCCAAGTTGCTCGCAAAATCTCTCGCCTAATCTAGCAATTGCAAGGAAATACTCCAGCTTCTCCAAGGTACTCTTGGCACAATAATGAGCTTCGCTACAAAGGTCGTTTATATTTAAGCAAACAGTCACAACTTAAATCTATGGTGCTTTATGAGCTTCATGCTTCACCCACCGCTAGGCATTCAGGGTTTACCAAAACCTATGAAAGGGTCAAATGTTCTTTTTTTGGGGATGGTATGAAATAGGACATCCGCACCTTTGTAGCTGAATGTGATGTATGTCAACGCAACAAGAGAGAAATAGTCAAAGCCCCCGGCACACTCCAACCCCTTCCAATTCCCCCTTCTATTTGGCAGGATATTTCTATGGATTTCATTGTGAGCCTACCTAAATCCAACAACAAGACAGTCATCATGGTGGTGGTTGATCGTCTTTCCAAATATGTTCATTTCTGTGCTCTGCAACATCCCTTCGCAGCATCCATAGTGGCTCAAGTTTTCATGGCTAATATCTTCAAACTTCATGGCATGTCGCATTATATTGTCTCTGACAGGGATCCCACGCTCACCAGCAATTTTTGGAAAGAATTGTTCAAGCTACAGGGCACCCAATTACATCTCAACACCGCCTATCATCCCCAGACCGATGGCCAAACTGAAATTGTCAACAAGTGTTTGGAAACATATTTAAGGTGTTTTGCATCTGACCGCCAGCATCAGTGGGCTCAGTGGTTACCACTAGTTGAATGGTGGTACAACACATCTTACCATATAGCTACACACGACTCCTTTTGAAGCAATATATGGACAAAAGCCACCATCAGTTCTCTCATACATGTTAAGTGTCTCTTTGGTTCAGGAGGTTGAAAAAAATCTTACAATACACGAGGCCATTCTCCGTACCCTCAAAGACAATTTGGTGATGGCTCAAAATTGCATGAAGCAACAAGTCAATCAAGGTCGTTATGAACGTCAATTTGTTGAAGGGGACCAAGTGTTTCTTCGTTTGCAACCTTATAAGCAGACTTCACTCAAAGTTGAACATTGTCAAAAGCTTGCTCCCAAATTTTATGGTCCTTATGCCATTCTCAAGTGTGTGGGGCCCATCACTTACCAGTTAGCTCTGCCTAGTGATTCTAAGCTCCATCTTATTTTTCATGTCTCATGCTTAATGAAGGTGATTGGAACTAAGTGCCAAACTCAAACCCGTCTCCCTGAGTTGGATGAAGAAGGTTCCATTTGGTTGCAGCCCCAAGCCGTCTTGGACCAGCGTGAACGTCGTCTCCGTCAGTGCACCATTCGAGAAGTGTTAGTGTAGTGGAAAGATACAACTCCGGAAGATGCCACCTAGGAGTCCGCTACCATTCTGCAACAATTTCCTCATCTCAAGCCTTGAGGACGGGGTTGTTTTTCAAGGGGGAGGGCATGTTAGGGACCTAACCTCGCTAACCCCTCATGTAGGTAGAATAATATATTTTCCATGTAATAAAGGTCGACATTAGCTTATAAGGCCTATTTAATAAATGTGAACAAGTCAGTGTAAGAAGACCTAATAGAAGCTTCCGCTTCTAGAAAGATCTTCCATTAGAAGGTTCTTTAGAAGATAGAATTAGAATAAATAAGAGTAGGAGGCATGAGAAGTCTTGTCTTGAGAATTATTGTAATAGAGCGCTGCTTTGTTGGAGGTTGCCTCTCGAAGAGGCAAGTGAACATTGTTTCCTATCAATAAAGGTATTATTTTGGTGTTGTGGTTTCATATATTGTGTTGTTCCGTTGTTATTCTCTGCAGTATTTATGTTTCTTGCTATTATAATAGATCTGGTACCTTACAGGGTGCACCCTAATAAAGTGTCGTACCATGTAGATAAAAGATGTTCTCTCTAACAAAACCCACCACAATAACAACCAAACATAAAGCCCAACCTAAGGTGCACCACCACCAAGGTATTATTACATCAAAATTCATCATCTAACCTAAGGAAAAGGTTAGATTGTCATCAAATCATATGCAGTACCCCCCTTTCTAACTCAAACTTAAGAAATAACATATCAATGAGGGTATTAACATCATGAAACACACATCCCCCCAAGTGATGTCTAGCAAATGTTACATCATAAGTTAAATCACATAGGAAAATCCCACAAAGGCAACATGAATCATCCCACCATAGCAACATCATAAGTGAAGGGGACATTAAAAAATGCTAACCCCATCAATCATCAAGTGTGTTCCTGGCGCAGCACCCCTACCTCAGAAGGCTCTAAGTGACCTCCCGGTCTTGGATCGTTCTATTCCCTTGAGCCGAAGTAGCTCTTTAGTTCCCACAGGAACCTTCACACATATAACCACGGGTCCTTCTAGGGTTTACGTCTTTGCGAACAAGCACAAGGCACGAACCTTCACTCGACACGACCAACCGGCATGATCACAACCTTAACCCGAAAAGGTGTTTCAGCTTCGCGACTTCGTGATTCCTGTTGCGAGTCCCTCTGACTCCTTCGACTCCCGAAACCTGAAATGGGCTTACGGATCCTCAGTTCCTCCCTTTATGTATCAACCATGTGACCTTCAATCAAGTCCTGGGGTCCACCTCTGAGCGCGTCGGGATTTCGCAACTCGTGAATTCATGATGCGACTCCTGTCCTGTCTCCCGAAGACCGAACTTGGGACTTCTTCTCCTCAGATCGACGGCTCCGAGCTCTCCACGATCTGACGACCCAGATTATGTCGGAATTTCGCGTGTCGGGATTTTGTAACTCGAGACCTCCAAGTCACGACCTTCTCCACACTCTGATTCCCAAAATGCCGAAATTCAAAACCACAAGATCAACGGCTCTCGTTGATCCAAATCTAACAGCGGCTACCCCTCCTGAGCTTGCGAGTGTTGAAAGACACTCAACCTTCACTTCTCCATTGATCTACTGGATCCAACGGTCCACGGCGAATCGGTAGTTCTCCCTCTAAGAAATTCAACCGTCCGTCCAAGTTCTCAACACTCCTGGCCAAATAACTCGACGTCTCCTTCTGAGCTTGATTTCTGCAAGATGACTTCAGCTTCGTCTTTCCTTCGAACTCTTCGAAGTCTCTATCCCTCCTGAGCTTGGTTCTGGCTGCAAACTCAAGTATTCCAAGGGATTATGCCCGCACTCCTTGCGGCTTCACGATAATCTCTAATTATCTAAACTTCTTAGTTTTGCGCATTCCTTGCGACAATAGCTCTTCAACCACTCACTGGGTTGGAAAAGTTTAAGACTTCAATTGGCCTGCACACACCTTGCACGGCTCTGTGCTATACTTGCACTTCTGCTGGTATGAAAAACAACAGTACCTCTCTTGGGTTTTTCTGAGGTAAAACTCAGAACTTGTCAACGCACTCCTTGCGGACTTTCACTACACTCCTTGCAGGAATTCTCAAGAAGAGAAACAATTGAAACTCATACTCCTTCCTCTCACAGACTTCATACATTCAACATGAAATCATACACACACACAGCATTGAAACAAATGCATAACAGAGACGAAAATTAACTGTAAACATACCATTCAATAGATGTAAACAAAATTCATAAACACCATGAAATTGGATCAAAGCTTTCTTATATTAATCCAAGTGCATTTGTACATGGGTTCTATAGCAACAGCTATCTGCTCATACAAGTTTTGCAATCTCTGTTCTTCTGCTCTCCTCTCCTATTCTCTTGCTCTACAGCTCTTACAATGAGAATAATAATACAATACAATACATACGAGGGAGCTTTCTAGAGTTTTCCCTCCAACAGCTCTAAGCTATCTAGTCGAATTAAAGACTACAACTACTTTACATTTATTACATTAAATGCCTCCAACCAACAGATGAGAGCGAACGCTCAAGATCTGTGTTACAATCTCCAAACCATAAAAGCAAAAATATCTTTTCAAATATTACATTAATGCTTCATCCTTTCAAATTCAAAACATGCGTTGGTGCGTATCCAATTGTCCTCCACTTTTGCACTTGCTTACGATGTTCCTGCATCATACTCCTCTGGCTGAAAAAAATCATGGACTCTTGTCCATGAGCTCCTGCACTGCCTATCCATGTTTCTGGATCTCTGCTTCGCTTTCCCAACTGGCATCTTCAATCAAGTGTCCTTTCCACTTTACTAAGTATTCAAATACGTCTTTCTCCGGGTCTTATTGCTAACTCTCTGATCAATGATCTTCTCCATATGCGGCTTTTCAGCTACAGGCAGTTGTTTAACCCACTGAACTTCCTTTTGATTCTCTGCCCCATCTGATTCATCTGCTCTGTAAGGATACAGATCTGCTACGTTGAATATGGGTGATATACCCATATCATCTTGCAATTCTATCTCATAAGCATTTGCCTCAAATTTCCGTAAAATCCTACACAGCCCTATCTTTTTCATTTTCAGCTTATTATAATGTCCCCTTGGGAATCTTTCTTTCCTCAAATGCGCTAAGACCAAATCTCCCACTTCGAATTGGAGCTCTCTTCTGTGTTGATCTGCTCTACACTTGTATTCCTGGTTGGAACTCTACAACCACTCTTTAATCTTTCTGTGGAGCTCTTGCATCTCTGTTGCAAAATCTTCTGCTCCAGCACTTTTGAACTCATGCTGCTCTAAGTTCCTCAACTCAGATACGCCTCTTGGCTGCATTCCATACATTACCTGGAATGGGCTCTGTCCTGTGCTCCGGTTAGGTCAGTCATTATATGCAAATTCATCTTGCGGCAAAATCTGAGCCCACTGACTATGATGTTCAGCTACTAAACTCCTCAATAAATCTCCCAAACTTCGATTTACCACCTCAGTTTATCCATCCATTTGAGGGTGATATGCTGAGCTAAAAGATAAACTTGTCCCTAGCTTTTTCCATAGTGTCCTCCAGAAATGACCAACAAATTTGGTATCTCGATCCGAAACAATACTCTTGGGTAAACCATGAAGTCGAACAACTTCTTTGAAAAACAGGTTTGCAATGTGTGTTGCATCACTGGTTTTCTAACATGGAATGAAATGTGCCATTTTTTAGAATCTATCGACTACCACGAATATGGAATCACAACCTCTCTGTGTCCTCAGCAGTCCTAACACAAAATCCATGCTTACCGCGTCCCACGGCCTCTCTGGTACTGGCAATGGTTGATACAATCCTGTATTTTGTCTTTTCCCCTTTGCGTGCTGGCAAATTCTACATTTGTTCACAAACTTCTTGACATTCGTCCTCATCCCTGGCCAATATTATAAACTGTTTAGTTGCGTGAACGTTTTGTCATGGCCGAAATGTCCAGCTAATCCCCCACTATGCTTTTCCTTTAAAAGGTTTTCTCTCATAGAACTCTTCGGGATACACAACTGATTTCCTTTGAATAGTAATCCATCCCGGATCAAATATTCAACCCATTGTCTTCTATCTCTCAGAACGGGATTCTCACATGCTTCATAAGCATCCCTGAAATCTGAATCATCTCTGTACATATCCTAAAGGCTATCAAAACCTAAGGTCTTCACACAAAACTCCTGCAGAATCAAACATTTCCTGCTCAATGCGTCAGCAACCTTATTAGCAGTTCCAGAAATGTGCTTTATAACAAAAGTAAAGTTTTACATAAATTCAACCCACTTTGCATGTTTCTGGTTCAGTTTCTCTTGTTTGGTTACGAATTGTAAAGCATGGTTGTCGCTATATAAAACGAACTCTTTCAGAACCAAGTAATGCTTCCATTTCTTCAACGCTTGTATGATTGCATAAAATTATTTATCATACGTAGAATAATTTCTCTTGGCATCATTCAGCTTCTCACTGAAGTATGCAACTGGTCTATTGTCTTGACTTAAGACTACTCCAATTGCAAATCCACTTGCGTCACATCTCACTTGAAATGTCTCACTGAAGTCTGGCAGAACCAGAATTGGCTGTCCAGTTATCTTCTCTTTCAACAACTTAAAACTTTTCTCCGCTTCCTCTGTCCAATGAAAAGATTTATGTCTTTTCTTGACTGTGTCCATCATTGATGCAGAAATTCCACTAAAATTTCTGATGAACTTGTTGTAAAAACTAGCTAATCCATGGAAGCTTCTGACTTCAAAGATATTCCTTGGCAACGACCATTCTTTGATTGTTTTTATCTTCTCAGGATCCATATTCAACTCATTCAACGAGATCACAAACCCCAAATAAATGAGTTCTTTCTTCATGAAAGATGACTTCTTCAAATTTATCAGCAACTTCTCTTGTTGCAACCTCCTCATCACTAGAGTTAGATGTCTCAAATGTTCTTCATCAGTCTTACTGAAGATCAGTATATCATCAAGATACACAATTACAAACTTTCCAATGAAATATTTCCAGCCTTCGTTCATCAATCTCATGAAAGTACTTGGCGCATTCGTCAAACCAAACGGCATGACAAGCCATTCATATAATCCTTCATTCGTCTTGAATGTTGTCTTCCATTCATCACCTTCCCTCATTCTAATCTGATGATATCCGCTTTTCAAATCATTTTTTGAAAAAAACTTTGCCCCGCTCAAGCAATCCATCAAGTCATCCATCCTCAATAAAGGAAATCTATACCTGATGGTGATTTTGTTTATAGCCCTTGAGTCTATACACATTCTCCATCCACCATCCTTCTTTGGACTTAACACTGTTGGCACAGCGCATGGACTCAAGCTTTCTCTGATCAACCCTTTGTCCATCAAAACTTGGACTTGCTTCTTGACCTCTTCATTCTCCTGCGGCATCAGTCTGGACGCTGCTTTGTTTGGTAAGCTTGCCCCTCGTTAAGGTCAATGCGATGGCTTATACTTCTGATGGGTGGCAACGAACAAGGTAGATCGCCCACCACTACATCAGCGAAATTATCCAGCATTTCCTGAATTTCCTCAGGTAGATCATCTATCGAAGTACTGGTCAAGATGACTCTAGGTTTTCTCACCACAGCAAACTGTATCTCTTCATCCTTCTTGACTTCATCTAGAAGTTCCTTCCCACTCATGAGAAGTATGGTATTGCTTGCTTCTGCTTTCACCTTCTTGTCTTGAATTGGCAGTCACATGTGCGTCCTACCATTCTTTTCCAAGGTATATGTGTTCTTTCTTCTGTCACGAACAATATTTCTGTCATATTGCCACGGTCTTCCCAACAAAAGATGACAGACATCCATGGGAATAACATCACATAAGATCTCATCTCTATAACCCCCTATCTTAAATTCAACTAAACATTGTTTAGTGACTGTTACCTGATGTCATTTTTGCAACCACGAAACCTTGTATGGACTTGGATGTGCAATTGTCTCCAATCCCAGCTTCTCCACCATCTCTGTGGATACTCGATTATCTGTACTTCCACTGTCCACTATCACCTTGCATACCCTATCCTTGGTCTTGCAAGCAGTTCTAAACAGATTGTTCCTCTGAACTGGATTCTCTATCTCCTTCTCTGGTTTCAAGAGAATTTTCCGCATCATTAAGGATCTTCCACCTTCTGCATCTTTTGCCTCAACATTTCGCCTTTGTGCTTCTGAAATGTGAGCTTCGCCTCCTCCATCTCTTTTTATCAGGACATTCCCAAGATTTGTGTCCGATCTTTCCACAGACAAAACACTTTATTTCACCACCTCTGCCTCGTCTCTTCCTCTTGCGCAAGGCGGCATACTGTCTTCCCTGTGAACTTCCTCCCCTCTCTAGATGGTTATGAGTTTTCTTTTCTTCATCCTTGGGCTTCTGTACTCTGTCCTAGGCAATTGCTTTGCCTCTACTCTGACTTCTACCTTTGGCCTTTTGACCTTGCTTTCGAGCCAATTTCTCTTCTGCCTTTGAAGCAATTTGATAAGCATCTTCTACATTTCTGATTGTCACCATGCTCATCTCATCTTGAATTTCATATCTCGATCCATTCATGTATCTGGCAACTTTTTCATCATCACTCTCATGACGACTTGTTCTGATGTTGAGTCTGTAAAATTCCTCAGTGTATTCCTTCACTGTCATCCCCTTCTGTCTCAAATTCTACATTCTTCGAAATAGATTGATTTGGTAATCTCTGGGTATAAACTTGGCTTTCATCTTTGCGACCATCATATCCCAGCATTTGATTCATTGTTTGCCTTTGCAACGCCTGGCAGCCTGCAGTTCATCCCACCACAGTGTTGCATGCTCTTTCAGTAGTGACAACATGTTTTACTTTCTTATCTTCTTCGATATCCTCATAGTCGAAGTGTTTATCCAGAGCTCTAAACCAATCTAGTAGCTCCTCAACGTCTAAGTTGCCTTCATACATTAGGATGTCCATTTTTTCTCTAGCCCCTATTCTTGCAACAACTCTGAATAAACGTTCCCCTCTGCAGCATCTTCGGCTACAACTTCTTCTTCTTCAGGTCATGCTTCATTCTCATTTTCGGATTCACTGACATCTCCAGTATCAGTTGTTCACCTCTGTGTTGTCTCCATAGCATCCAATCAAGCACAAAGTTCTCGCATTTCCCTTTCCACAGCTGGATCGGGCATGGGTCTATCTTGACGTCTTCTTGGCAGCATTGTTTAAATCTGTTCCGCGCAGAATTCAAATCACAACTTGCCTTTTGTCTTCTCTTGCTTACAGAAAACAATGATTGTAAGCTAAGCTCTGATACCACCTGGCGCAACACCCCTACCTCAGTAGGCTCTGCGTGACCTCCCAGTCTTGGATCGTTCTATTCCCTTGAGCCGAAGTAGCTCTTTAGTTCCCACAGGAACCTTCACACATATAACCACAGGTCCTTCTAGGGTTTATGCCTGTGCGTACAAGCACAAGGCACGAACCTCCACTCCACGTGACCAACCAGCGTAATCACAACATTAACCCGAAAAGGTGTTTCGGCTTCGCAACTTTGCGATTCCTATTGCGAGTCCCTCTGACTCCTTCAACTCCTGAAACCCGAAATGGGCTTACGGATCCTTAGCTCCTCCCTTTATGTCTCAACCATGTGACCTTCAGTCAAGTCTTGGGGTCCACCTCCGAGCGCGTCGAGATTTCGCAACTCATGAATTCACGATGCGACTCATGTCCTGTCTCCCGAAGACCGAACTCGCAACTTCTTCTCCTCAGATCGACGACTCCAAGCTCTCCATGATCTGACAGCCAAGATTATGTCGGAATTTCGCATGTTGGGATTTTGTAACTCGAGACCTCCAAGTCACGGCCTTCTCCACACTTCGATTCCCGAAATGCCGAAATTCAAAACCACAAGATCAACGGCTCTCGTTGATCCAAATCTAACGACGGCTACTCCTCCTAAGCTTGTGAGTGTTGAAAGACACTCAGCCTTCACTTCTCCGTTGATCCACTGGATCCAATGGTCCATGACGAATCGGTAGTTCTCCCTCTGAGAAATTCAACCGTCCGTCCAAGTTCTTAATGCTCCTGGCCAAATAACTCGACGTCTCCTTTTGAGCTTGATTTCTACGAGATGACTTCAACCTCGTCTTTCCTTTGAACTCTCCGAAGTCTCTATCCCTCCTAAGCTTGGTTCTAGCTGCAAACTCAAGGATTCCAAGGGATTCTGGCTGAAGAGTCTCAAGGAATCTGCCAGTGGAATGAAGGCTGGTCATGGAGGCGATTGACAGATGGAAGAGCGTTGAAGCCTATAACTGCAACAGAGAGGTTGAGCTCGACTGTAACAAAAAAGACGAAGAGTCTCGACTGCTGGAGAGGCGAAGGAATCTCGGCATAACACCCAGTGATGATGGACGGATGGGTCTAACTGCCAGAGAAGCTGAAGAGTTGCAATGATGATCAGGCAGAGCACTCGACATGGAGAGAGCATGCAGAAGCATGGCGAGAGAGCATGCACAAGGGGCTCAGAGAGTATAAGTATGCAGAACAAAGAAGAGATAAGGGGTTGTTGTTGTTGTGAGCGATTCAGGCGTGAAGAAGGAGTGTGCAGCAGATGAAAGAGAGAGAAGAGGAATGGTGCATGATATGGAGATGGCGCAAGGCAAAAGCACAGAAAGTGCAAGGAGGTGTGCAGAAAGACAGTGAGACAGTAAAGGAAGGTTGAGGTGCTCTTATAGAGGAAAACAGAAGATCAGAAAACACAAGAAGATGCAAACAGAGAGTCATTGATACAGGAGAGCAAAGCAGCATAGCAGAACAGTGATAAGCCTGGTAAGCCAATGATAAATATTGTATCACTGTGATAAATTTATATATACAACAAACTTTATATTTCAGGGAGGTTGGGAGGTGCTAGGGAGGACTGTTGTCCTCAGAGGTTCAAGTGGGTGCTTGAACACATGGAGTTGTAGCTACCATCTGGTTGCAACCAGAGAAACCAGGGTAGCAGGGTGGTGCAAGGGAGAACTGTAGTTCTCTGTTTTACAGGTTGGTGCCTGTGTGAGTGGAAGTTGGTGCTTCCATCCAGTTGGTGCTGGAACACTTTGGGAGTTGTTGCTTCCTTCTAGTGGGTGCTAGAGAAACCAGGGAGTTGGTGCTTCCTTCTAATGGGTGCTAGAGAAACACGGAGAATTGGTGCTTCCTTCTAGTTGATGCTAGAGAAATCAGAAAGTTGGTGCTCTCAGCAAGTAACAGCTTGCAAAACAAAGGTTGTAGCCTCATTATGAGTTGGTGCTCATAAGTATGATAATGTACAGAATGTAAAGAATACTTATCATATAAAGAAGAAGAGGTTTTTACCCTTTATGGGTTTCCTCAGAAAATATATGTCTCTGTGTATCTCATATGTGTGAATGATGCTGAATGTTCTATTGCTTACTTCCCTGCAT